>OMKR01044421.1:0-14083 GCA_900302355.1 Cyttopsis rosea | reverse complement strand
AGTATATGTACAAGATGTCAATGTTGGTTTTTGGTTGATATAATTTGTTTTTCGTTTAAATATTTTTTATTTATTACCACCAACCGGCACAAGCTTTTCCAAATGTTCAGTTCTGTTAATAAGTACTATCCAGAAAAAAACCCCAAAGATCAAAATGTATAAAATGTATAGTGCCATTTTTTTGTCTTTTAAATTGTATTACTTGACTATGATCGCCTATTTGTTCTGATATGTGCTGCTATAAGACTGCAATTTCCAACCAGGGATGAGTAAAGAATCTAATCTAATCCTATTTGATCTAATCTAATGTAATCTAATCTAATCTAATCGGTTAATCTGAATTTTAGGCTAGACTCTCATCACCTGTCATGGCGGAAATGTATACAGGACAAATGTAAGTATTAAAATATTTAGCTTGAAATGACAAATATCGCTTTAGAATAACCCAATTTCAATTTCAATTTGTTATGTCCAGCTGGTTGCTGGTGCACAGGTCTCTGCTGTCAGATGACGTCAGAAGAGACCTGTGTCATCAGAATTAGGGATTGAAGTTCAACACGATTTTATGGAATTTATGGCCAACAAAGATCAAGCTCAAACTATTTTTTACTGACCTCCCACCCAAATTTGTCTCATCAACTGAAATATTTTCTAACCACAAATTTATCTTCACATCGCCTTCAAAATACAATCTCTCTCCTCTTGACCTGATTAAATAACGTAGAGTTAAAGTATAAAAGAAAGTATGGGGGGAAGGTTAAAAATTTGGAAAACAAAAGACGTGAAAAAGAAGGACAGAGGAAAAGAGAGACGGTCAAAGACAACAAGACAGAAAAATACAAGGAAAGACACAAAAATATGACATGAGTTTGTTTTTCAAATTATTTATTTGAAAGTGATTGTTGTGTAAAGTTATTGTTATAGTTTTTTTATATATATATTTCTTTGTTCTTAGATTTTAGATTAGTATTGTCTTAGATCAGGGGCCTCGTCCGACCTTGTGAGACAATTTAATACGGCCCAAGTCACATTGTGCAATTAATCCACGCAATTTGAGAATATAAAACATAAAAATAAAACACAACAAAGATTTTCTCTTTTAATGATTTATTTCGACATATTATAAGGCAATTCACTAATGTGCGCTGTAAAAAATAACGTTCAACGTGGTCCGCCGAGGAGAAGACAACCTGGCCGCCGGGCCCCCATGCAGCCAATTTGAATCAGCCTTAGATTGTGTTCAACTACAAGGTTTCATAGAGAATGTGTTTCAAACAGTAATTGGGATACTACTGGAAATAGAAACACTAACCCTAACCCTTTGCCAGTTTTAGAGGAACTTCTTAGAGGAACCTCTTATTGGCAGTAATATGCCAGCTGAAAGGCATCTTTGACACAAATAGTCTGCTGTGTGAATATTCGCAGCCCTAGCTCTATATTTAGGTGTTAAGGTCCCTTTGCAACAAAATGCCTCATGACTGCATGTTTTTCTTTGCTTGATCGAGGGAGAGATAAGAGCTTTTCTCCGAATGTGAAAGTGAGCCCACAGCACCACTGCATGGCAATTGGGTGTAAGGACAATAACGTGCAATCCCATAACATGCAAAGATGTCCATGATGGAGTCCTGTTTTCAACACTACAGTATACTGTAGACATTAATATGATTTTTCAGTCCACCGTTTCCAGCTGATTTTGCCATGACACATGGTGGTTAGTGAACCGATATCTAGTTATATAGTTACATACAGAACATTAGCGAGAAGTTGCATGAGGTCCGGAACCGAGCAAGAACGCACAAAGAAGTCAAACAATGTGAAACGAGGTCGTTCGGTGGTTGGCGCTGTTGCCTCACAGCGAGTCGGCTCTGGATTCGAACGGTCTCACCTGCATTTCTGTGTTCACGAGGGTGTGTTTCGGTTGCGAGACACTCCCGTCGGTGTCCCCGAGTAAATCCTTAGGACGAAAACTGGAGTTGGTCCCCCGGCCGCTATGCTGTGGCTGTCCACTGCTCCTAGATAGCTAGGATGGGTCAATAAAGTGACTCTTCAATGTTGTTTTACTTTTGTTCATTGTTCAAGGCAGTTTTGATTAAAGTAGATACCTGCTGTATCTGGCAGAGAGTATATTGTTCAATGTCGCTACCTTCATCATTGCAGTGATTACTCTTCATATGTGATTTGTTATAAATTGCGTTGTGCACATTTTTAATTGTAACGTTATAAGGCTTTGAGTGTGTGTTCTTTTACGGTCGTGTAATGGTAACGTTTGCCGCTTTTCCACCGCATGGTACCGGCTCGACTCGACTCGACTCGACTCGACTCGACTCTACTCGCCTTTTTTGGCATTTTTTTCCATCGGGCAAAAGTTGTGGATAGTACCTGGTACCTGGTACTTTTTTTGGTGTCACCTCCGTCGAGGTTCCGAGCGAGCTGAGGGAGATACCAAAAGGTGACGTGAAAACACCGCAGACCTCCGATTGGTCAGAGAGAATCGTCACCGCGTCATCATTGCGCGACGCGGGACGTCCTGCACAAACCCGCCATTTGTACTGTAAATAGCCAAGCTACTATAACGGGCCCAATTTTTTAAATTCACTGGACTACTCGATTAAATGGCAACCCGCAAAACCACCAAAAAAAAAAAGAATTAAGAATTCGATATCCTCTATTGTTCCTGTGTGTGTCGCGTTGAAGATGACATCACGGCGGTTTCATGAGGCGTCGCGGTGCCATGCCATTGTTCCGAAGGACCATTATTCCAAAACCAACAAAATGCGGTGTCGGAATAATGGTCCTTCGGAACAATGGCCGCTAGCTTGATTGAGGATGTACTATCAGCAGTGGAAAACGAAGTACCTGGTACCAAAAGCGAGTAGAGTCGAGTAGAGTTGAGTAGAGTCGAGTTGAGCAGGTACCATGTAATGAAAAAAGGCCCTAACGATACCAAAGCAGGCCTGCACATTTAAAATCATTATTGGAACTCGTTGATGAATTCTACTCATTCAGATAAGCATTTGTTTACTGCTTACTATATTTAGTTTTTAAAAGTCTATGTATTCAAACAATTATAGTCCTATAACAGTAATTTAGCAGTAATCACATATTGCAATACTGCATGTTAAAATTAGTGATGTTTCGGTGTGGACGACAGGGGGCAGTGTTAAATCAGACATCAGACAACTGGAAAGCTTTCAAACCTAAATTTATTCCACTGTCTTGTATCCTTGTCAGTGTCAAGACCCTACTACCCTGTGTTACAGTAGCTTCATAAACATTTCCACGCGCATTTCTTAATCTATACCCAGAAACATTACATTCTTATATTTTTACACATAAACAAAACTATTTCCACACTTTGCAGCCATACTCATATGAATACAATATGTAATTCTGAGATATTAGATATTTTAAAAGTGATCCATGAAATTTAAAAAAGCATTCCCACAGATCTATTCCATGGAACCTCCAACAGAAAATACGTTGCCGTCCTCAGCACTTTTCACTTTCACTTGACTTGTTGTCACCATTGACTTGAGACCTTTCTCGTGGTTTAGGGCCACAAATAATGTATATCAATACCTTTGTAGGCATAGATTTTTGGAGAGACACCGGCACAGCTGAATTTCTATTCCTCTTTCACCACTCTTTATTCTGCTTCATCAACAAACTGGACCCACACTTGCCTAACCATGCTCTTATAATTCTGACAGGCTGTGGCATTTCAAAACTACAACGCAGCCAGAGGTGTCACTTTGAAGGCGGTTGCTTCAGAATGTCCTCATTTCTGAAGTGAGTTGGTCGGCAGAACTTGTCATACCATACACGTAGAGACCTTATAGGGTAAACTTCACACCGCTTCAATAGTCTGGCAGGGTTTGAAATGAATCTTGCTTGTACCCCTGTCCACAGCCACTCTCATATCTGTTACCCATTTATAAAATGCCGGTGCCTCTGGGTGCACTAGCTTTCCCAGATACAATAACACATTTTGTCAACAGAAAGTAAAACAAAATGCACATTCAATCATTAGGGTCATTTGTTTCATACAAGGTAAGAATTGCACACATTCAAGGAAGGGCAGGAGTCTTGTGGATGAATGACATTGAAGCGCTGATATCCGGTCTATATTCAATGATGGCCTGTTTAACCTGTTTAAACAGGTAAAAAAGGAACATTACAGTTCGGTCAAAGCAACCTATAGTTAGTCCGACCTATATAGAGTCCAAACCTTATTTACACTTAAATTTGCACAGTAAATTTAATTTAAATTTCCGAATCTGAAACCAGCCTTCAGGTGTCGTATTATGAAATCAAGCAATATATGGTGTGCTATTAAATAAAAATAATTACTGCAAATCTTTTAATAGGACTACTGTTTTGTAGTAAATTGACACCTTCACTATCAGTGCTGTCTTTAAAAGCCATGTGATTCTCCATTCCTGTCTACAAACCCGAAATAGAATACAGACATGTAGACTCCACTGGTGTTTTTTTCACTATGTGCACTATGAAAAGATCTGCACCGTTGGTTCTCAACACGTTTTGGACATTTCAAGTTTAAAAGAATAATTCAGAACAGGCTCTATTTCGAGAGCAGGTCTTCTGACTTATAATAAAGAGAACTCTTCTTGAAGCATTACACAAACCTCCCTCAGGACAGGCATATACTGGATTTATTATATGATTGATAATATGATGTTATGCATGTCCCAAAGGTTTAATCACAATCATTTCAAATATGAGCATAATCATTTCAAATCACATTCCAATAAGCACCATGTTTCAGCAGCAATAAAATATGTATGTAAAGCAGCATTTTGCAGAAAGATAAAATTAAAGTTGAAATTTTCAGGGCTGGATCTGGGTCACTGAGTGGATAAATCATCACTTTATCATGCTCGATTGACTTTGTGATTATTTTATGGGGTGTTTTATAGGGTAGGTTATTTTATTGATTGTTCATTGTCTTGAAGTTAACACTGCTGGTGACAACTTCTCACAAGGCTCCTGGCCTCCAGACACGGGGTTGGATTCCCCCTTTGGTGGCCACAAAACGAGGCTTTGGTACTTGAATAGGGTTGGGCCTCAGTGGGGGCAAAGAGGAAAGTAGACTGAGCTCAGGGGCACTCTGGAACTGCTTGGCTGAATGCAGACCGGTGACATATGATGCTGGAGTGTAGGGCACAGGGAGTGCATTGTGCACAGGGTTTGGAATAGGTGCTGTAGCAATTCTTGGGAGACTGGGCAGACCAGCTGGGTGTAAATGAGCTGAGGTAGGAGTAGGGGCAGCAGCAGGGGGAGCAGCAGGTGCAGCGACTGAGGTTGTGGCAGGAACTGAAACAGAGGTAGGGTGTGGAGTGAGAGGTTCAGGGGGTGGGGAGGTCATGTAAGGACGGTTTATACGTTCCCCCAGAGTGGTGGCTGAACGTGGCGCGATAACTTTGGGTGTCAGTGTTGGGGCTGACATGGGCGTTGGTGTGGAGAAACGCTTGATCTCATATACACGCGCTGCTTTGATGGGGATCTGCCTCGGCTGGGTGAGTGAGCTGCCCACCATTGTGGAATACCCCCCCTGCTGCCTCTGAGCCTGGTAGGATGGCATGGCCGATAGATTAGCTGTGCTGCCCCCATAGCTAAACATGGCAGAATTGAGCTGATAGGGCTGCCTTCTCATGAAATCCAGCGCTTTAATTCCCTCTCTCTGGGTACCTATTCCTCCTCTACCTTGGCTATCAGCCCTCCTCATATCTCTCTGAGGCCCCACAGGAACAGATGGGGAGAGGAGTGGGTTGTACCCAATGGGAGGTGGGGCCCTGATGTTGGGGGAATACTTCCATTGAGATGAGAGGGAAGGGTTTGGGGAGCAGGCACCAGGTTGTGCTGAAGGGTGTGAGGGTACCTCTTGCTGGTAGGCGGTCTCAGGTGGGGTGTCCACCACATACATGCCCATTCGGCTCTGCCTACGGGCAAAAAGCTCAGCGCCCTTGCCTTCAGCGTGAGGAATCTGGGGGACCTCATGGATTACACGTGGCTTGGGTGCAACTGGGGGAGGCATCCTGCCCCGACTATCACTACCATAGTCTTCCTCTGCACCACCGTTGTAGACCTCAGAGGGTGTGTGGCTATACCTATGTCGGACAGGTCTATCATCCAGGTTCTGAACCATGGACAACAGCTCAGGATTAGGGGAGTTCTTCTTGACTTCTGGAATATTGAACATAGGTTTGGGATTTCCACGCCGACGAACCTCCAGCAAGATTCCTGTGCGGCCTGTTTGATCAGGGACAGGTGTGGGGGCTACCACGTCTGGCTGGAAGACTACAAATGTTGGAATTACGGGGGCTATGGAGGGTTGAGCTGGCGCTGTCTGGGCTATAGTTGACTGAATCAGAGGGACTGGGGCAACCAGGCCAGGTGAAACTGCAACTGGAGTTTGGGACATTGATGTGATAGGGCCTGAACTAACTGGCACATATGTAACCGGGGCCATTGGTACCTGGGGAATTGACGGCATAGGCATTGGCACTGGTGTAAATGGAGCCTGGGGAAAAGTAGTTATTGGTGGTGCATGCATGATCTCTACAGAATTTGAAAAAGCTGGATGGAGTTGGTTGACAGGTGCTGCTGGTGTTGGGGCAAAATGACCTCCAGGCAGACTGGTAGGTGCTGAGAACATTGATGGACCACCACCACATTGCGGTGTTGCTACTCCAGCAACATTATGGGCCATCGCTGGGGAAGTGGAGAACGGAGCCGATCCAATGACAGCAGAAGCTGGGCGCTGCGCTTTCTTTGTTACAGGTGGACGGAACACGACTGGAGCGGTTGAAGCTCTGTTTGTGATGAAACCAGGTGCAAAGGGACGGGCTGTTCTGTTGAGTACATTACCGGAAGGAAATTCTGGTAATGGTGTCTCGGTTGACGGTGTGGGACTTGCCATGATTGTTACTGCGGCTATGGCTGGTTTCGGTGCCACAGCTGGGGGTGACATAACCATGTTGACCATGCTTCCTGCAGAGTAAGATATTTCCCCATTAGCCAGGCTACATGATGCAGCAACTGCGCCTGGGGCTTGGGGAACTATGGGTTGTGCTTCTTCTCGTAAGACTGTAGTGGCTGGTGTCACTTGTTGATACTGGAGAACTGATTGCACATGTGGTTGAGCAGGTGGCTGCAACTGGCTCTGCTGATACATCTGAGGTGGCTCTAGGCTTTGAGACTGAGGTTGAGGCTTTGAAGCTTCCACTTTCTTGGCATGCTCAGCAGCCCTCTTCCTCTGCTGCTCAAATAGCTGGGCACCTTTGCCTGTGGTATTACTCAAGCCCGGACTGGGAGCATCCTCTGCACCATCCCCACGATTCCCAGTACTTGCTGCTGCCCTTTTCTCCAGCATATCCAAGTAGTCACTGTCCCATGTTGGATCAGGGGCAGCTGAGAAGCCATCCTCATCAAACTCTGACTCGCTTCCAGGGAACACGCCATCCTCTTCCTGTGAGTCCCGACACATGTCCTCCTCCACACTGCCAAAACTTGTCAGAGTGTACTTCTTGGAGCGCTGCCGCCTTTTCTTGAACATCAGAACACCTTTGGAGTGAGGGTTGGGAGCGTCTGTCAGGAGGGATGCGATCGTGCGACACTTGGTTTTGGCCTCCTTAACATTCTTGTCTTGAACAGTGTCTCCTCGGTTCAGCTCTGCAGGGGAAAGGACAAAGGTCAAAGATACCAGGGATCAGTGTCACATTTATGTTGTTTGATCGCAGGCCAAGAGGGCAAGACTTTTTAATGAGAAATAATTGAGCAGCAAAAACCTTAGTCAAGTGTGAGGCCTGTGGTGAGATCAAATAATTAAGGACACTCTGACTTCAACTTTAAACAAAGAGTTGACTGTGACATCAAAGTCTAAATCCATATTAAATAGCATGCCTTCAACAGTCATTCGTCTTTCAACATGCTATAGGAGCAGTGGAGCACTTCCGGAAAAATTCCAGACGAGCCTGAAGGCTTCTCACATTAGCCTGGGAAAAGGATACATTTGCACTTTACCATCCATATGTATTAGAACATCAAACTTAACTGAATATATATGCAAGCCAATGGAATGTCCTTTCTTGTAGGTGAGTGGTAGAAAGTTTATTTCAGTCACCACTGCATATCCAGTAACTTGTTACAGTATTATCAAGATTATCATAGTCAAGCTATGGTATAATTGTATTAGCCCAGTATGCTTAGTCATGTCGGAAGAGATGTCCCTGGCTGTCCCCGAGGAGGACATAGGAAGCTAAAGTTAAACTTTGGGACAGCAAAAGGGATTTATAGCTGTATATTTATGGAACTTATTAAAACAGACCATCTACTTGAAATAGACCAGCCGAACACAGTCCTCTTTGTTATGCCTGATGGACTGGTGTCCATCAGGTTGTCCATCAAAATGTTAATGTGATTGCATCTGCTCCATTATAGCATTTTTTTTCTTCTTACCTATAACACCTATATCACTGCCAGCATGACCGAAGTTAGAAATTACCTATTTATTGAAGTTAACCTATTGGAACACAGCTCTTTATTTCTGCACAGTAAATGAAGCAAAAGAGAAATACGTCATATATGCATTTTGTTAAATAATGGTTAATATTATTATTTTTGCAGAAATATGTAAGGCGAGCTTGGCGTGAACTAAAAATGAATAAGGACGGCAAGAAAGAAAGCTAGAAAGGAGGGTCAGGTTAGAAGTTGGGGGATGCGGCCGAACATGTCCCTGCTCTGCTACTTGACACCAGCTAGCAGCTGTAGATGCTTTTCCAAGCTCCTGGGTTGAGCATGGGGGTTATCGTGCCACTAAGCTTGCAGCTAAATATAGGTCCCAGTACCAGCCTTCTCTTTTTAATACACCAAGTAACTTCACACATAGCCACATCATAAGAACTGTACAGCAAGACCCATAGTTCAGCTGATAAAACATTCATTTAAACAATATTTTTTAAGAATTTGGGTAATAGTGAATTTGTAATTGGAATTCAGGGCTTGGTATAAAAAATCAATAACAATTAAGAGTATATTTTGTCATTATTTATTCAAAATCATTGCTTGTAAATGTTGGATCCTACAAAGAAAATTTGTAAGGGTGGTTAATGGTTCCAGGATCAGAAAGTAAAAGTCCTGCCATGTTTTTGCACTATCCAGGTAATGGCATCGCCAGACCAATTCGCAACTGCGTATTGGTCTGGAACCTCTCTTCATTTTAGATTTCCAAGGGGCGTTACCAAAGGGCGTAGACCAAAATGTCTCTGGACGCAATTGGATAGACCTACAACCAATCAGAGCAAAGACACTGGCGACTGTGATTGGCTTGCCCATAAAATGGTAGGGTGGAAATCTGTTTGAATGGGAGGGTGGCCAGACAAATGTGCCAGAGCAATTGAAACATGAGCTCGCAGATTCATCTGGTTCCCAGGCTAGGTAATGATGAGTGCAAGGGTGGATTTCACTTATTAGCTGTATCTCCGGGTAGTGTTAATCAAAATGCTGGGGAAGACTCACAGATTCCCTTTTCTCCTACTTTTCTTTTGACTTATATTTGTTTTATATTTTTCCGTCACTTTTTCCAATAATCAGGTTTTTATGCATTGCTGGATTTTACTATGTGATTTATTTTTGTTTATGTTATGTAAAGTGAACACTTGCAAATACAGTAGGAACAACTCCATAACATTTTACTCTACTCACTAGCTTGTTTGGCCTTTTCCTTGTAGGTTGTGGTGAGCTCCTCATCGATGGGCGTATCTATGGGTCCCACCATGGGCACCAGCTGGCTGCGAGAGCCAAGCATCAATGCTACCTTCGCCCTCTCAGGGGACACCAAAGGCACATTGTCAGGTTCTAAGAAGCCACTGTCCTCCTCTGGTGCCCTGTCCCGTGGCCCCTGGTCGTCTGCCGAGGAGATTATGGAGGAGGTCTCTGTGGACGTCTGGGAGGACCACATACCTGGAGCAGGTGGTTGGTAGATCACCTCCCTCCTCACTACCCCTGGAAGCCCCTCGCGCCCTCCTCTGACTCCTACCCAGGCTCCCCCATTCCCATCCAACAAGCTGGGGTGGACGCGTGCGTCCGGAGCGCTGTCGTACCCACTCATCTCCGATGTCTCCCCGCCCTCGGGTGAGGTCCGTCCCGGCGGCTTCCCAGGAACAGAGTTGCTGGGGCTTCTGCGCTTCTGGCGACGCTGTCTGTCATAGGCGGTCACATCCGCATCACTGTCAGTCTCACCGTAGTAAGCCTCGCTGCCTGGCGGGGAGGTCAGGCCGCTGGCCAGGGAGGAGCGGCTGCGGTGGACCTCTCTGACAGGCACGTGTTGGAGACGGGAGGGCGACATGGCACGCAGGGCAGCGCGGTACTCTTTGTCAATGCGGGGTGAAGGGGCACGGGACAGAAGCACCACGGAGTGAAAGCCAGTGGGCGCCCTGTGTAGAGGTGGATTGGATGAGGTGAGGAGAGAATGTTGATCAAAATTAAGCTCGGAAAAACTGGTGTTATCAAGTTTTGATTTATGTTAGGCGATCGCCTGAACAACAGTGTCAAACTAAGATGCCTTATCCATTTCTTTGACAGTAATTTTCACATGTCGCTGACCGTTTGACCTTGATGTGAAGTATTCCTGGGGAGCTGTCAATGAGATTCATGGCCTGGGCGTGGGACAAAGTTCCACATGGCTGCTCATTGATGGACACCAGCTCATCAGCCTCCTTCAGCCCTGCCCGACATGCCTTACTGCGCTTCCGCACCTGCACCAACAGCAGGAGATAATGTCAAAATAGGACAAAATGAGAATACTGCACTTTTTGGTAAGTAATAGCAAAACCAATAGTAATATATTTAAATCCCTATAATCTATAATATCTATAATATATTAATTATAATATAAGGAGAGCATCGGGGTGAATTATAGAACAGAATATCAACACAATCATCAAGGTGGAAAATTGTCTTTAGCTCACCAAATCATACAATAATAGTAAAATAAATGATGTCATGGAAAGTACAATGATGTTGATACGATATACGATGTGATAAGACTCAATTGTACAAAATTGGCAGGCACATAACAGCTCTTGTTTTGACAGCATCATGTTGCTCTAGACATACGCCACATATTGCACCTTAAGTGGTGCACTTGTACCCTCTTTAACAGGGAAATGCCAGACAGTGGCCTTCTCCATTTGGTGCTGTGCTGTGATCTCTGGCTGCTCAGGGGACGCACAAGGCCATGGCGTGATGCCCACTTTAAATAGCCAAATGTCTCTGCCAGCATCTTTGGCATGGCCCATGTTAACTCTTAACTGCAAAAACAGTTGTTGTTGTTGTGCAAATTGTGATAATAGTTGGCCTTTGGTTGATATGCATCATCAGAAGCCTCAGCAGAACCCCTAAATGGGGTTCATCGGTAAATTCTGTAACCGATAAATTCGGTTCATTCTGTAAAACCAATGAACCCCATTACTTCTGTAAAACCAATGAACCCCATTTAGGTTATTTTGAACGGACTCTGACTTGTGCCAATGGTGAAATCCCAAGTCCCCAGTTAGCTAAACCTTTTTTAAGTGGCCTGCACCTGCTTGTAGTATGGCATGTCAATTAGTCATTCAGTCAGTCACCTTGTGGCTGTAATTCACAATGTGTAACGCTATAGAAACATCTACGCGCGCACACACACACACAAGCGCGCGTAAACACATTTATCTAGCCCTAGTGCTTCCAACACACCGGATATTTTAATGAAGCAACATTGACTCTAGAACGACTCCACCTGTTAGGGAGTACGAGACCTGATGATTGGACTCTCTCTGGGGTGAAGGCCTGCGCTTTTAAGAGGCAAGGTGGACACCACTGCTGGCAGAAAGCCACCTCCCTTTTGCTTTACCATTTGAAGGTACTAGTGCTCCTACTGTAGGATCCAAAATACCAATCTATGTAATAATGCCTCAAAAGGTTATCATGTGAATGTGAATATAGCTGACATGACATGTTAGACAAATTTGCAAAATTGTCTATTATATCAATAATATCCCTGTTATAATAATATTATTAATAATAATAATAATAATAATAATAATAATAATAATAATAATAATATTATTATTATTATTATTATTATTATTATTATTATTATTATTATTATTATTTGAAAAAATATTCCCATCAATACTGTCGCAAATAAGCAAAATTAGGAAATGATTACTTAAAGATTACTTGAAAATAAAGACTAAAAACTAAAAACTAAAAGCTTTTTGCTTTGGAATAAATAAACACCATGTATGAGACTATTTGTACAGCCTTCTGCCAAATATAACAGAATATATTTGTAAGCAGAGGTGTATGAGCCTGGTTTCTTTCTAGGTGGTATGATTTTAACTTGAGTAATTAGTTTCAATACTACTAAAAAAAACATGTGTTTTTAACTTAAACCTGTTAGATTTTGTATACTTGTACCTGGCATTCTGTGTGTCACTGCACATGAATTGCCACTATGTCTAAATCCTTGGGTTTTGTGCTGACATTTTAGTGTTGTATTCCCCTCTGGTATAAGCCTAAATAATTGCATTAGTGCAATTATCTACAGTATGTTGCTTGGACAATGGTTGGTTGGATAATCTTTGAGCTGGTTGTTAACTGGAGTAGAGCAGTCAATTGGTGTCTGTAATCCTGAGGAAGTGTTTCTTATGATTTGAGCATTTGTATAATTTCAGTAGACTGATGGTTTCATACATAAACGATATACTTAGAAAAGTCAATGTGTTACACTGACACACAAACCAGCATCAATCAGCATGGAAATGTATTAAATATCTGATGCCAATTTGGTTTGGCTCAAAATGGCATGAGTACCGCAGTCATTTTTGGTATCTATTTATAATAAGGATCACCATTAAAGTTCTGTTCACCCGATTAATCTCTAGTAAAGTACATTGCCATATAATAACAGGACAGGAGTGTTTTCAATATACAGCAATATTATGGAAACAAATCTTTTATAATATCACAACACCATTTAAGGAAATGGGGCAATAATGTTCTATATATCATCCTGTATAAAAAAACGGCCTGGGTGGCCTGCCAGCCACCACGTGCACACACATGCACACACGTGCACACACGTGCACGTAAATATTTCATAAAGAAATCAGACAGATGGGAAATGGTTTTGCACGCATAAAAAAGTTTTTGGCCAAAGTACAAACCATTGAACATTGTTGAGCTACCGAAACATTTGCCACAGGTCAGCTTTTGATATGATACTCCTCAGTGGAGCATCAAATTAATTGCTATTAATTGCACTTGCAAGGTCTAAGTACTATATGAAATTTCATTGGAGTAGCAATACTCAGTGGAAGATATGCAAAAGACTTGGCCTACATTCCCAGCTGAACTTGAAGTGTAAAGTTCACACAATCAATCATCATGTACCTCATCATATGGAACATTCTACAACAAGATGATGACTCCTATTCATGCCCCAAACCATGTCACATATACTGCCAATATACCATTTTAACTTAGTCACAGCTATTCATATATCCACCTAATACAGTGTATCTCTACTTACAGTATAGGCTGTGCCATTAATAAGTACTTCACATTTACCAGATCCAGTCAAATAACTCCTGTATCCAGTTCCACTTCCCTCCACCCTACCTGATTTGCAATGTTTCCTCACCTTAGCCACTTGAAGTGGTTTCTGATGCTCCACGCCTCCCTGGAGACGAAAGCCCCATGGTGCTCCACCGGACAATGTTATTATTATCTCCTCTGCCACCATTTTGTGGTTTTTATTTGAGCTTTCCTTGATTTTCCTTGATAACCTTTTCACTCCTTTTCACTCCTGTTTCATCTGGGGGGGCCCTCAGTGCTTTGGCCCCATGGTCGGCGTTCAGGGCCCCCTCAGAGAGCTCTGACCTGCTCTTCACCTGCCGTCCTGTCCAGGCGCCGACTTCTCTCTTCGTCCAGCACCAAGGCCAACGTTCATAGCTGTGCACACATGCGAACATACACTCCCTTACGCTCCCACCTATGCCCAGAGTAACCCGCCCATGAA
>OMKR01044420.1:0-11510 GCA_900302355.1 Cyttopsis rosea | reverse complement strand
ACCGCCGCTTCTTTCTGTCTCAGCCCCAGACTCCGAACTTGGAAGAAGATTTGAACGAGATGTTGCTCAGGGAGGCCGGGATCGAGCTGTTCCCCAGCAGCGAAAGTCCACCCGACCGGCGACGCAAAGCGCTGGTCAGTACGGGAAACAGGCCGGTCCGTTTTTGGTTCTATGGTGTCTTTTTTGGTATCTACGTAGCTTGATTATTGATTATTTTAATACTCTGTAGTTTTAATGTGATTCTATGAATGGTATGTTGTAGGGTATTGGAAAATGTCCATTTCTATATAGAGGTCAGCTTCAATTTCCTTCTGATTTCTTTGTTAATTTATTTGTCGATGGTCGTTTTCCCTGTTTCCAGCACCGACCTCCCATGAAGAAGGTGCGCAAGTCTCTGGCGCTAGATGTGATGGATTGCAGAGAAACGACCACAACCAAACTGACGACGATTAAGTCTGAACCTAAGCACCTTGTACAGGTCAAGGTGTGTGTAGATCATTAATGTATATTTATTATTTATATCTTGTGTATGTGTATAGGTCAATGACATGACGCTCCTTTTTTTTTTGTGTGAAGCAATTCTCATTCAAATACACTAGATATGAAGACACATGTAAAATATTTGTAAAATTTCTGTAACGTAAGCTCAATTTGAAACCACTTTTTAAAAAAATTTCTTTGTGTGGTGAGTTTTGTGGCTTAAAAGTCGAAAAAACGTCAGGCGGTGGCGCCGTGTTTTCGACTACAAATAAAGCCTCGTAGGCCTTTTTCAATATGTATTTTTCATTCAACTTCATTTCTTTCAACTTAATAGACATACGTGAATAAACAAAATGCATAATGTTTAAGTATCTCAATATTATTTGTACTCCTTTTAAAAACCTTATTTGTAATATCTATCTCTCTATCTATCTATCTATCTATCTATCTATCTTATTCAGGTGGAACCTTCACTTTCCATTTGTCTGAACTCGTCGTCTTCCTTTTGCAACAAGATGGAGGAGAACGTGTTGGATCAGGGATTCCTCTTGGGGCCCAGCGACGGTGCCATGCATCCCTGTTTGGCGCCACCGAGTCCTGTAAGCACCGTTTCAAAATAAATAAATAAAATCCCTGAAGAGGCTCTTCCTACTCGTACTCTAATTCTTAATTGTGTATTTTCTGTTAAGATGTCCAAAGAATGGGAGACGGTGGTGTGCGGACAGACCAAGGACCAGCTGATCTTGACGGAGAAAGCGCGGCGCTTCCTGCGCTCACTCCGATCCCGAACCCCCAACCGCGCCCTCATCCTGTCCTGAGACCGGGATGTTGCATAATCTGATCGTTGCTGCGTTGTCATTTTTCTTTCCTGAATATTTACGTGGACCTAGGAAAATAATAAACAGTTGTCAAAATTAGGTTTAGTACCATTTTAAACGAGGTTAGTAATTAGCAGAGGAGGGAAATCCAGGTTCAGAAAGTAAAATTCCACTCCGGGTTTTTGCGTCAACCGTGTAGATTTTTCCAAATGGCAAATCGGCGAAAACCTGGCCGGACTTTTACTTTCTGAACCTGGAATTTTTCCACCTCTGGGATTAGCCAGACAGTGACTACTTTGCAGTCGAGCCTGATTAATGGACTGAGTAGATAATGGGAACAGAACAAATTATGCTTTCAAATCAAATGGGTCAATCGGGGTCGAAATGCCTTGAAGTCGATGTAAAAAAGAATTGTGAATACCAGATATTTTTGCACTTAAAGGTGCTTTCGGGCAAAAATAAAAATGAATGTAAAGTGGGATATGATGGATCATAGTATCGTCTAGGGCTGAGAAAGTATTACATAGTGGTCGCTACGTATATGTACAGGTTTTAAAAGTATAACATCATTCTGCAATACACAGACAGAATTGTCAATTAAGAAACAATGGGGTTGTTCTGTTGTTTTGTTCAAAATGCCTTTTAGCCTGACATGGATCTTGAAAATGTTATGTCCACGTTGTAATGTTAAGTTATGCGTCTGGTTTAGACCACGTGTTTATGTGGGGAAAGGTAAAAATAAAAAAAATACTTCTATTTACTTCTGTTTGACTTGGATTGTGTTAACCCATAGAGAACGTGAAGCTGACGTCACATGGCTGGAGCGAGCCGCCATATTGGGAGGACATATTAGACGTCTCGGAAGTGTCGTTGGGTGAAAAACCGCCACAGGAAACCTTGCAGCCACCTCGTGTGAAATCTCCACCTTTCTTTTCCTCCCTTCCTTTCTCCGTTTTTGCATGTTTTGTATATTTTTTATCTATTTCTCTGCGATCGAATGGAAAGTGATCCTCCCAAAATGGCGACCGGAGTCCATAGCAACCGTCAAACGTCACGTTCTCCGATGCCATGCCTGCTGAGCGCCCACTAACCAATGAGAAATGGACACAGGGCAGTGGTGTAACTGGCTCTTTGGTTTGCATCGTACAGCCGTGTTTTGGAACTGAATCATAATCATAGTTTACAATTGCTATTACAAATTGTTGGGTGTGAATTTTATTTTGTTTTATTTTATTTTATTTCTTTGTTTGCTTGTTTGTTTATTTATTTATTTTCTTCGAATATCGTCGCTCGGTATCTGGTCACAAAATCACCTCGCAACAATTAAAAAAATATTTTAAAAATTAATTAGGGGGTATAATCACCCAACTAAAACAGTTTAATTCATCATTTGTTTATAACTTATAAAACAATTTATGTTATATTATTACAATAATTGTGACTACAACCAAGGAACTACGACACACTTCCGGGTTGTGGTTTTCAGAATAAAAGCACGTCACCGAATAAAAATCTATTTTATTCGTAGAGCGCTTTAAAAACCTACCCCCCACCCCCCAAAGTTCTTTACAGACGGAAAGAATACAATAAACCAATTAAAAAATAAATACAAATACAAAATCATACAACACGTTAAAAACAGAGGGTAGGCTGGACTTTTACTTTGAACGACGATGTACCGGGTGACGAAGAAAAATTCTAAGACACCGGAAGTAGTTGTCGGTTTTTTGGTGACGCTGCATTAGACCGCAAGACATGGCCCGAGCGAGTGAGTAAACGGCTTCGTTCCGTCCGGCGTCGCTGTGAGCGTCGACACATTAAACATAACATTCCATGTAAATGGTGATAAATAGCCGTTATCAGGAAAACGCCGCGTGTTGTTTTCTGTTAGCTCGGTAGCTACAGGCTGCACTGCACGGGGGAGCGCCGCCTAGCTAGCTAGCTCGCTAAATGAATGGCGACGTGTAGGATAGGTGGTGTGTTCACCTCCGTGTCCAGACAATAACAACCTGCGCGTCTGTGTTTTCCGCTGAACTATCTGTGTCCGTTTGCATCCACGTCTCAATGCCCCTTCTCCGCCCCACTCTGTCCGCAGGGTTGTTGGGGTTGCTTCTAGTAAGTCTGGCTCTTGGAGCCCAGGCGCTGACGCCGTCCCACTACCTCTCCCTGTCGGATGTGGCAAGGCTTCAGGGCTTCCTGAGTCAACCCTTCGCAGACCTGGAGTCCGCCTACTACTCGATTGTCGGTCTGGCCAAGCTCGGAGCGACGGTGGCTCATGAAAAGGTAATAAGACGTTGTTGCTTGGTCGGTGCGTATTCGAAGCGCGTTTGCATTGCATTTGAAATGCCCTTCACACACCAGGGCGATTCATTGTGCGTCATGTCATATACGGCATGAAATGCGTTACATAAAAGTAGAAAAGGGTAGAAAAAATACCCCTAAGAACAGATAAAAAAAAGACGATAAAATCACAAAAAAGCTTCTTTTTTTTTTTTAATCACAAGACCTAACTAGTCAACGTGCATCTTAAAACAAGCCTTCCCGGGTGTTTAACTTGTGATATAAAATCACCCCCTAGACGCATACCAGTGGTTTTCCTGCATTGAAAAGGCCTTTGCACCCCACCTAAGCCTTCTAGGAGAAATCATGCAAGAAAAACCATGTAAATACGGTTAAAAATTGTCCGTGCATTTATTGCTGCGATTTGGTCATCCCACCAGCAGGTGCCTCAACCAGGAGATGGCCAGGGGTGAGTAATGAGGTCTGGATTCATGGATCAAGGATATCCTGATTGATCATAAATATTAAATCCAAATTAACTTTCCTTTTACTGATCTCTTGAAGACCTGAACTTACATTCCAAATTAAAAAATACGGAGATGACACATCAAGTCGACGGTGGCAGTAAGTTACCACCTTAGCCTTATTTTGAGCCAGGAAAGACCCTGCAATACAATAAACCGAAATTGTCCGACCGTGCAAGATCACCCCAAAACACAGTCAATCCCATACTGGAAACAATGGCTAATATCACATTTTACCCCGGTCCACCCACTTCCATGTCTGTCGTCAGGGTTCTTGAGGTGCTTGAACTTTGTCCTCAGGAATTTAAGTACCGGAATACCTTGAGAATAGCCTTTTTGTGCTGAATTGAATGAAATAATTCATAAAAAAGTCATTGAAATTAAATGGAAAAAATAGTGCTTAAAAGTTCTTGGAAGTTTTTGAATTTTATTTTCTAATGCCACAGCCCAGAAGGGACCCTGTGTCGTACAGTTATTGATCTCATCACGCGAACGTGTGTCAGTGTCTCAGTCTGTGATTTGATGCCCAGTAAAACTGAATGCTAATCCATTTCAAATGTTCGTGTTTCTAGGAAGTGTGCCAGTTTCTCAAGTCCCAGCTCGACCCCACCAGCATCGACTCTGTCTTCTTCGCTGCTGAGGCCAGTCAAGCCCTGTCCGGATGCGAGGTACATACACCGGCCTTTCATTGGGCAGATGTAAATGTATAGTCAGTTAGTTTGCTACTTCCTTGGCCAGGTCTCTCTCGAATCTCAAATGAGAATAACCTGGTGAAAGAGGTTAAATATAAATCCTCCGTGGCTTTTCCCAGTTCAGCTTGTCTGGTACTTTTTTAACTTTACTTTTTTAGAACTTTTTCAAAATCTGAAAATATTTATTTTTATTGTCAGATTTTTTTGGCTTATATTTAATGTTTATCATTAATCTCCACTGTCTGGTTTACTTCATTAGGTATTGTATGTGACCAATGTTTCATGTTTATTTTTTGGGTCATTTTATTTTTTCTGTTATTTTTTAGGATATATTTGTTGTTTATCATATAGTGTATATTGCCATCTTTTTGTACATATTTGTGTACAGTTAACTGTTCTATTGTATATTTTCACATTTTTTCATATCTTGCCATATGCCATTTTCTTTGTTATATTTGTTTTATTCTATTGCTTTAATGTTATTGACTATATTTGATGTGAGCTGCTCTGACACTGTCATTTCGAGTCTTCTGTAGCTCCATGAGTAGTGCCTTGCGGTATAATACTGTAGGTCTATTTGCACCCACTACTATTCATTCCGACTACTTTCCTTCCCCAGATCCCTGTGTCTAATGAAACCCGAGAGATTCTTCTGGCGGCTGTCAGCGAGGACTCGACCGTGGCTCAGATCAATCACGCGGTGTGTGCGCTCACCTCCTTGGGGCTTCCTCTGGCATCGCAAGAAGTGGTCGGGGCCCTGGGAGCGCGCATCAACAAAGAGGAAAACGTTGTGGCGTAAGCGCCAAGCCAATATAGTGCTAACAACTATTGTGTTCCATGTATCCCTCCCTGGAAGTAGAGTCGTCATCAGGTTGACAGTGTTTGGATTCCTGTGTAATCTCTCTGTTCACAGCATCACCTTGGTGCTGCAGACTGCTGCCCGCCTCTCCCAGCAAGTGGAGCTCGGAGGAATCCTGGAGGAGATCGAGGCAAGTTCAAAGAATCGTCCCCCAGCAGGTGGTGCTGTGACACTGCATCAGAATAGATTTGAACTTGTGACCAAGAAATCGGCGTGTTTCCTTTTTGATTTTGTTTTTTCTTTCCCTTTTTAGGATCTGACTGCTCGTTTGGATGATCTGGGTGGCATCTACCTCCAGTTCGAAGAGGGACTTGAGGCAACTGCCCAGTTTGTGATTGCTGCCTATGCGTTGTCCGACCATGTCTCCGTAGAGCCCCCTCTCAAGGAGGTATTGCCGACCGGCACATGATGTCCACTTTTTTTCTTGCATTTTTACTAAAGGGTGCACTCAATTAAGTTGGGGGAAAACTATCTAATTACTTGAAATAATATATAATCCAGTCACACACACCGTTAATTCATTTTAAACAGTTTATTATTAATATAGCATTTTCATTTCGTTACTTTGTTTCGTTTGTACTGTAAACGGCTTATCTTACCGCGGCTGGCAATTCCGGGTTGGGGAAAGGAGAAGGACCCGTGCGTAAGCTATTTATAGCTCACCCTTCCCGATAGCCATGTCTAGAGTTTATTGCGCTGTTGTGCAAAATTCCGTCATTCAAATATTGTTAACTTTTTAATAGATTTATCTTATTTATGTTAACTTTGAATGTATGGTTTAATAGGCTAATTGAAACCTGGTTGTTCAATAAATAAATTTCCCCTACCCGCATTTTCGCTTGAGTGTTCATAACGGACCCTATTCTTACTGTTACCTTTCCAGCATCGCGGCTCCGAGCCTTAGCCTCCGGTGTTGTGCTAGCCTATTAGCTTTACCTGACTCGTAGCTGGTAACAAACGTATTTCTAAGAGTCTGGACCAACTCTGTGGTGGAGAACAGGTACTTTATTGCAGTATAGCAGTGAACATAATGCACGGCCTCTCAGTGACGTTCTAATCTCTTATTTCCTGCTAACTATAGTACTTTTCTCACTTCGCATCCTCTAACTCGCTGCGGCGGAACACAGATCTTTTTTTCCCCGAGTACTCGGATAATTTAATGCGATTTCTCGATTATTGAAATGACTAAAATGCCCATCCCTAGCATCCACCTTTCTGGAGCTGATAGAAGATGTGTTTTCTCCTTGCAGGACCAGGTGATTCAGCTGGTGAACTCCATCTTCAGTAAGAAGTCCTGGGACTCTTTGTCTGAGGCCTTTAGTGTGGCGGGTGCTGCCGCCGCCCTCTCCAGCAACCGCTTCCATGTGCCGGTCGTCGTGAGCGCCCAGGGTCCGGCAACGGTGTCCCACAGTCAGCCGGCCTTGCAGGTACGTCCGCCAGACTCCCAACTGAGGGTTTCGCCGTGTTCCCTTCCTTCCGAATATTCCCAGTTTGACCGTGTGGATTTCTCTTCACAGCTCCTCGTTACCGACGTCCTGTCTCGGCCCCTGGCCTCCGCCAGTGTGTTGGTCGAGTCCGCTTCTGCTCTGACCACCAAGAGTGTCATCCTCAGCCAAACACCTTTCATTCTCAAGGAGTAAGTATGCATTTTTGTATATCTATTATTATCTATTTGATTGTTTTATTAAGTGTTTTTTGTTTGCTTTTAAGAAATGCTTGCTTGAGTCTACTTTGTTAACGCACATCCGTCAATTCTCCTGTACCACTCTTCCAGTGGTGTCTTTGAGCTGAACTTCATGTCCAACCAGCCAGCCAGTGGGTACTACCAGTTTGTCATTGCTGTGACAGGGGACAACCGACTGGTTGCCAATCAAGTTGAGGTGAGCTTGTTTTATTTATCAGTAATCTGAAAATAATTTCTGGCTATTATTTAATTTGCTTTGCGTTTCTTAAAGTCTTCGTCAACTCTCTTAAAAGTTAGAATTTTTTATATTGCCTTTTCAATGTTAGAAATGTACTTGAAGTTTGAGTAATTGACTGGAAATTGCTGGATTTTTGTAAAAGGGGGAGAAAAATAATAAAATTGATTAACACTTTACCCGGGTCACTTAAATTCCCTCTCCCTTCTATTATACCAAAGTCCTTGAATTAAACTTTTTCACCTGAACTCCTGAATGGGTGACGTGTTTTGATATTTTATGCGCTCACTCTGACTCATTTGCATCACCTTTCCATGTCCAATTACACCATCACCGGCCCAAATTGTTAGAGGTGTCTGGGTGACTGTGTTTTGGTGTCCCGGGGTCAGCTTTAAAAAAAAATTCATCAAGAGTAATTATCTTGTCTTGTCTTTGGAGCACTTTGGATTTGGTCAAGCCGGGTCACTTTTTTTGTTTTATCCACTCGCCAATAAGTTTTGTCCACTCTACATAAATGTGATGGTGATTGCTCCCTATCTGAAATTTGCATTTCGCCAGCTTGACTTGACGGCATGTCTCTGTTCCCCTTCCCCTCCATAACTATAACTTTTGATGGGTTTCAGCTTAAAGTGAAGGTGTCCACAGAGGTGGCCATCACAAATATGGATTTATCCATTGTGGATAAGGACCAGAGCATCGGCACAAAGACCACCAGGTTAGACACCAGCTTAAAGGAATGCATAAATTATAATTATCTTTGGCTGTTGGGCACATGATGATTATGGAGTGATTGTTTATTATTTTTATTAATTTATCCTTACTTCCTAGGGTGGAGTACCCCACTAAGTCCAAGACTGCCTTCATGGCAGACAGCCACCAGAACTTTGCCATGTCCTTCCAGCTGATGGACGTCAACACCGGAGTGGAACTCACTCCTCATCAGGTTGGTCATCTGGGTGGGAAATGCAAAAATGAAAATCACTAGACTGGTGGTCTTCGATCGGCGGTGGACAACGTGGTTTTATCTATACAATTGCACACGGTACTCACACCTAAGTAACATATCTCGCAAATAGTGCAGAGTATTCCAAAATGGTACAACCTTTATAGAGCTCAACAGTGATGTTCCGGAAGTAAAAATTAATTCTGAATCATGTTCATATCCTGAATTGAGGATTTTGATTATAGCGATAATGTCATAACCATCCAAGGTAGACTTACCATGAGCTAGGAGATTGTGAAACGATAGTATATGCTCCTGTAGAAGCCACAAGACCGTATGATATCAATCTTGTTTTAAGATGCAATGTCGTGGAGGAGGTATTACACTACCCACAATCCTAAAGTGTAACAGCAATGTCTCTGATTGGTGGAGCTCGCTGTTACCACGGAAATCTTTACCGCGCCCGCGAACATTGGAACATTGGTGTCACAATCCACTAGTGAGTTTACTGGTACCACTTAACTCTACCATTGTTTACGTTATGTTTACCACAGAGCAACGGTGATTTCAACACTTATTAACAATTTAAACACTAGAATAATGACAAAGGTAAAATTCAAGAAGAAGCACACTAAACTATCGTTAGGTTGGAAGTAGTTGGAGAGGTATCATTTGCAATGGTTTAATGGTTTATGGGATGAGTAGTTGCTAGACTGTTAAAATAATTATGTATGTATGTTGTTAGCATGGGAACCAGACTAATCTGCGAGATCTGTCAGATACGTCTGCCAGCCATTCAAACAGATTTCCACCTGGCTTGGAAATGGCTGGGCCAATCACAACAGTTTATCTAATATGGGCCGGGTTTGATACGATGGCGATGCAGAGGACAATACCTTACCAAGATGGCTGCCGCTGACGTGGAACGGTCTTTTGAATCCACTATCGTGACAGTATTAAACAAACTGGACGGTATATGTTCTCTAATAATCTATTGTTGATAAGAAAGATGTGTTTGCCGTACTTCCGACAGGATTTGATAAAAGTTTTATTTAGTTTAACGGTGGTGCATGCGTACGTCTAAAACGGTGGCTGCGTCTAGAACTGTCGTTCTCCAGCTCTGCAATTGGATGATATTGAACCAGCGAGTATGCAGTGCTCTGTCACACGTTTCATTGCTCTGATTGGTTGTAGGTCAATTGTGTCCAGAGACATTTTGATCTGCGCCCGTTGATAACGCCCCTTGGAAATCTAAAATGAACGGAGAGATTCCAGACTAATACGCATGGGTCTGGCGATGCTAGGCTACAGTCTTGTGCCTTTGCCCTTTTTTCCGTTTTCCAAATTTTGTTTTATGGTCACGATTCATCCGGTAGTTGGTTTAAAAAACTCAGGATTTTCTGAATTCTCTTTGTTTTTGTTTTTTTATAGACTTTTGTCAGGCTACAGAATCAGAAAACCGGCCAGGAGGTCGTGTTTGTGGCCGAACCCGACAGCAAGAACATTTACAAGTTTGAGCTGGATACGGCCGAGCGGAAGTCGGAATTTGACTCCATGTCCGGCACCTATTCCCTCCATCTCATTGTCGGCGACGCCACTCTGGAGAATCCCATCCTGTGGAACGTGGTGAGTGTCGAGACCAGCCTAATCTGCCTCCCAAAATGGCTATGTGATTAGGTAAAAAAACAAAAACTTTCCTTTAACTTGAAAGCACTGTCTGCTCCACATGTTAAGCGGATGTAATACATTGAATTAAGGCAACTTGTCTTGACAGTTCAGATTATCCCACAGAGCTCTTAAAAATATGACCTGCTTGAGGGTTGATCTTTTCCTGTGTTTATTTTACCGAAAGGCGGATGTTGTTCTGAAGTTCCTAGAAGAGGAAGCCCCAGCTACCATTCAGGCAAAGACCCTATACATCCCCAAACCAGAAATTCAGGTAACGTCACATCCACGCCTCGCCTCGAGTCATTGGCTGCACGCACAGCTTTAGGACTGGGCAATATTGTGTTTGGCATTTACGCACAAACATTTTGTTTATGAGTAATGTGGATATTATGACCAAGGGTAGAGGCGTTGATTAGAACAGTACATGTGCATAATATAAATAATAGAAATTGACTTTTAGTAAAACTCTTAACAACTGATACCACTTTATTGTATAGATATTACATTTTAAGAAATGGTGTAATCCGCTACACTGTTCATAGCAACAACCTCGTTGAACACTTTACTAATGAGAAAATTACCACTCTGCAGCCCAGTCCAATGATTCAAACCAACATTTTAAAAAGGCCTGGGTTGAAAAATAGACAACCTATCTTTCAGTGTTTCCCAACCTTTTTTCTTCCACGGCACACTTTTTACAATGAAAGAATCCCACGGCACACTATCCTATTAACCACAAAAAACATCACTAACATCTAACTGTGCTTGTCATATGGCCTACTAGTGAATTTCAATGTGAAACTTGGGCTTATTGTGATGAAAACAGCTGCTATTCTGGCTGGAGTGAGGGTAAATTAGTACAGCCTCGCATTTTGATTTTGCAACACAAGAGCCAATTTCCTTTATTTTTCTTAAGTAGAATTTGAAAAAGAATTCACGGCGCAGTATTTAACATAATGTCATGATATTACAATAACCAATATCCCAGACGACATCTAGTCTGATATCGTCATTATAGCGACGTACTGCCCAGCCCTCCACAACATAACAGTGGCAACATGTTACGGTGCTCAACGCGCTTCCTTCCGTCTCTGCAGCACTTGTTCAGGGAGCCGGAGAAGAAGCCTCCCACGGTGGTTTCCAACACCTTCACCGCCCTCATCCTCTGTCCCATCCTGCTGCTCCTCATTCTGGTAAGAAGCCTTGTTTTTTTTATTTGTTTAAAGAAATATTAAATCCAATCTTCGCCTTGGTTTTGAACAGTCTTTTTCAATGCAAACCATTTCAAATTATTTTTTATATTGTTTTTGTTGGACGTATTTTTCCA
>OMKR01044419.1:0-11409 GCA_900302355.1 Cyttopsis rosea | reverse complement strand
TCGTAGGGGTCCGGGGTCTGTGCTTGTGGGTGCGTCTTATGCCTGCACATGGGAGTGGGTTGTATGTGTGCACCAGCACCTGCATCGAATACACACCTGAACACCCTCCTGATTACATCCCTCTCCGTTTCTCTCCTTTACTGCCTTAGCCAACACAGGAAGAGGCCACGTGCCCAACTGCTGTTCCAATTTTCGCCGACTTAATTATGTATTGTCAATACATGTTGTTGTCTGATGTTTATATGTTTGTTTTTCCATGTACATGTTGTTGTTTGTTTGTTTGTATGTTTATTTGTCTCACCCGTGGTGATTCTCCCCCTCTTGGAGAAGTAATGATGATTAGTAAGATCGTACTCTAAAGAGGGGGATTTGTGAGGATCTTGTATAACAAAAAAGCAGTGCTCTTGTCATCCCACAGATCATCCCCAGGACAGAATTATTGCAGCAGTATTTGTTGATTAAAGAATGAATAAAGAGCGGCAATGCAGGTCGAGAATTTGAACTCCACTTGCAGATCAACTCTGTCCTAGATGCAACAGCATACAAATACTCTGTTGTATGCCAAGCATGCTGACAGCTTGGTTGGAGAGAGAGGAGGAGTGACTTGATCTCAGCCATCTCAGCTGTCAGGGTGTCTACCTTCACCGCCAGTGGATCTTCCCTGGCCCTCTTCCTGGGTGGAGCCCATGACGCTTCCATTGGAATGCCTGTGTGGCCCCATACCAGCAACCGCTCTGTCCTGGGAGCTGAGTGGGGGACCCTCGAGCTGAGCCAGTTGAGAGACCTTCAGGTTCAGTGACATGAAGCAACAGTTCATGCAGGCACCGTCAGTCAAGCCCTGCCTCGAGTGCTCCACACCCCAACACCTGGGACATATCCATCTGTGGCTAGCAGAGGAGCCATGCAGCCGGTGTGATTGTTCATTCCTCTTTTTGCTACCGTTTAGCTGGCTGAGGTGATCCAGCGGGGCCACCTGATGATATCAGAGCTAACGCAGGGGACAATGTGCTCTTAAAGCACCTACCCAGTGGTGGGTTTTAGTGCAGCCCCGCCTCTAAACATTTTCAAATAATGCATCTGTTCTAATGCGTGTTGCCTGGGAGTGGCTACTTCAGAGGGTGGAGGTAATGTTACTCACACGATCTGATGAGTGGTCTGGATTCTTTGTGGAGTGAGAGAGTTGAGCTGAAGCCCATATCATAGTGTAACATGTTAGCAAAGCTCTCCTTGGTGAAATGAGCATTGCAAATACATGACTTGGAACACAAGTCAGACTCATTCATTGGCAGAAAATCCAGCCATCTACAGCGAACATAAACATAGTTTGGGAAAGAATGTAAACTTTTATTCACTGCTCTGCAGCCAAATACAACATTTCCAAGACATTGTCACCGATTGAGAGCAGCTAGGGAACAAACTCCGACTCATGCCTAACCTGACGCAGCAGATAATCTCGCCGTCGTGTGATCGTGATCTCGCGAGAATCCATCTGCCTCGCAAGGTTAACACGAGCCATCACTCAAGTACGGGGGGTGGCTCAAAAGCAAACTTTCAGACCCACAGGGAGTCGTGACTTACGTCTCACCTGATAAAGAGCAGTTGTACTTGGTTCTGCTCCATGACCAATTTCTTGAAAATGTATTACATAAAGCAACCGTAGCCATAACAAAACATATGTTTTATTGTATTAGAGTGTATTTGACTAAAGTGGTCCTTTAAATAAATAGTGGGGGCACTCCAAACTGACAATTACTAGCTGTTTGTTAGCTGGCTGACACACTTAGGCGAGGCCATCCGATGCTATCAGAGCTAACGTAGAGGGAAAAGGGTATATCGGCGGAGGCAAAACAATAACGCTGGCAGAGCCGTTAAAACAAATTTACCTTGCCGATGTAGGCTCCTAGAGCGGAACCGCTTGCATGAGAAAACTACACACAACACAACAGACTCGAGGTGGCTAACCAGCACTGTGGGGACAAAGGATCACCGACGAGCCCCCACACTCCACGAATGTGAAAATCTGTTCTTCCCTACGTTTAGACTGCAAGCTCCTCACGGAATGAGAGAAAGTTGTACTTTTTTTCGACCTGCGTTTCTTCCTACTATGCGAAAAGATGTGAAGGAACACAGCCCCATAGGGACGGCACATAGGCACCGGGGATCACACGTGACTTTGTTGATATAAAATTCTCAACTGCGCATGCCAAAGTGGATAAATCCAGTGAAACACTGCCTCTGGCAGTCAGTAAGAATGAAATAGAACTCCGGCAGCCGCAGCAGACATGTACAGTAGTCGTCTCCTCCTCTTTCTTTACCTCTGTGCCAGAACAGAAGTTCCTTATATGGATAAACCGAGGCATGGTTTATGCTAATTAGCACTTGCGAGCACGAGCCTATTAATTTAGAATGGTTCAGATTTATCAACATACGCACGTGTTTAGGAACAAATGTGGCTGGTACGCATGCATCATGAATCCGGTGCCGACTTTGCGGATCCAGCTCTTTTGCGCACACAGTAAGAATATTTCTACCAAATATTCATGAATGAGGCCCAATGAAACTTTTAATAATTTTTTGTCGCTTGCTCACACGGATCAGCTGCACCGGGCGTTTTGGCAAAAAAGGCTTTGCCTACAATTTAATTGACAGCCAACATAGCATGGACATTCTAAAACAAATAGAAATCCATTTTGCCAACTAAATGCTACAGACACCTTCCAGACAGACAACAAAAAATATTATTTTCAGTATTTACAGTTTACAGTGCCTATTTAAGCCAAATTTTGAGTTTAGTTTGTCATTTAATGGCTAATATTAAGAGTTTGCACATGAAATGGTCAAATTTCAGGAATGGGTGTAAGAAATGTTATTAATTCCCTACACTCGCAAAGCATGCAAACAGGGGTTAAAAACTCCTCTTGGACATAGGATACAGCCGGTTAAGCGACCACATGGATTGGGTCCTAGCTGCCTGCGTTGAGTGGTATCCTTCAACAGGACACTTATTAACTACCACCTCCTGGAGCTGGGAAGAAGGGGAACGCAATAGAAATCCTACAAATTACGATTACTATCCCTCCATTGCCAGTGGTAATCTCGCCCTCAAACCTCCTCTGTGGTATTTATTTCGACCAGAAGGAAGCCCTCGGAGACTAATTTTCTGAGATGAACAGAAAAACACAGCTACACAGCTAAACCTAACACAAGTGCAGTACACCTCATTAAGTTCCGTCCAAACCGCCAAGGCTTGACCATCACTGCAGAAAGAACTCTACCAGAGAGGAGAATACACTAATCGGGACTCAAACAACGTCTGCCTGAAAGTCGTTTGAATTGCGGAAATGCAATGCAGGAGCTGATTGGGGATTTGTTTCCCGTTACATGATCTTCACAGGGAGTCGGAAGGCAGGCATCAACATTGCTGGGAATGAGCCTGCCCCCATAAATAGCAGGGTGTTAAAATGGATGCTGACAGGCAGATGCAAGGTGATGGGCTAGGCGAGAGGGAAGCCCGATGGGAGTTAATGTGCCAATAACCCGGCGCTGGTGCGTCAAGCAACCGGGACAAGTCGCACTCTGGGAGCAATTAGAAAGGCATGGGATTACACCGAGGCATCTAACAAGCTCTAGTAATGAGGCCCCTATAACAGATTGGGATAATTCACATTATCTTCGAGGGGGTAAGTGACTCCATTTACAGTCCCCGAGGGTCACGAGTCTGTCAGTTAACCCCTCCCCCTGATTACAGAACCGTGTTTGCTACACGTCCGCCAGCTGACAACAGTTGGAGAAACATCTTTCTGGTAGGAAACAATTCAACCTTGTGTTACAAGGAGCATTGGTCTTTAAAAGTCAGTGTCAAAGTCTAAAAGGTCACATCAACATTGGCCGGGGTTCTACAGCCTAGTTTGCTAGGGGCGTAATGACACACTTCGACCTCATGGTTCCGTGCGATACACGGTACAGGTCACGGGCTCGATATAGTCACAATATTTTTTCAGAAAGTTTGAATGGAGAAAAAAAAAGATGACTCTTAAATGTTAAATGTGCAAAAACAATGAATTAAAGAATAAACATTTCACATTACAATTATATTATATTTATTATATTATTGAAATTTTTACTGCATTTCAAAGTCACTGTTGTTCATTTTCCTGCTGCCATCAAATAACTCTGTGGCTGCTATTGCGCTACTCATCCGGGTCCTGAATGAACGTTGGTGGTGTCAACCTATGCTTTCAGCTTCTATGGTGTCAACAGCTATCAAGTCAGACTCGTGATTCTGCACTAGGTATATAATATACAGTATATGTTATATGGCTTAATTCACCACAAAATCTATCTTAATGTAAGGTTATTTTCCTAGATAGGCCTATTTATTTTCCCATCAGATATGGATTTGCTTTTTCCGACTCCACACACCATTCCAACAGACCGTGTCTGCGCTGTCCTTTCAGCACCACAATTGCGCGGAGCGGAGACACATTTTGGGCTACCTGGGATAATTACTTGAAACACCTTTTCATTTTGCGGAGAGAAAATCCCTATGGTGAATGGAAGGCCCCGAGTAGAATCTTTCATTGGGATTCATGGGATTTTTCATCACTTTCATTGCGCCGCGGGGTTTCGTGAGACTACTCTAAATTTATGTGAAGTTGCCATTTTCAAGCACGCAAAGTGAGAAAGCGAAACTCCACTCGCACACTCTGCTCCCTCTCCCATTTGGAAAACGGTACCGTTAGTTTATTTTATTTTGAATAGGCTATTTTGGAAAACACTAAAGTTTTTAGAGTTTTGAATAGGCCATTACAAAAAAAGAAAAGATTTTCAATTTTACTGTCGACACAGAGAACCCGTCGACAGTCGGTCGTTTAGTCGACACATTTTAACATCCCTAGTACTAACTAACAAAAAAAATTCAACTACTAAGACACAGTTTTGTTGTTTTACAAATTGTTAAGAGAGATATGGCCGACTGTTTGCATCTTTAGAATATAACAATAATGTGTTTATGTCAAAACATGAATTCCTAATGTGAATTTCATGTGACAGGCATAATCACAACCCTTTTTACTCCATCAACTTGATAGAAAGGAGCAGAATTATTTTTTTCTCAACATAACATGTTTTTTTTAAGGCTTAAACGTTTAACGCATTTAAGCACAGTGATAAGTTGCAGCAGTGGTGGTAAGTTTGGTAAGAATGCTAAGTTTCTCAATAGTAAAGCATTCTGCGAGGTTGTGCTATTAACGGTTATAAATGATGGGAACCAACATTTTAATAAGGCCTGGGCGAACTTATCCTTAAAATGCATTTGGTAGGGTCTGATTCCCTGGTTGAAACTCACACAAGATAATCCTCCATGATCCAAACATATGATGCCGTCTATTTTTCATTTGTGTGAATCTCATCACTTTGACAACAGTGGCCTGTTTCAACTGAGCGTCTCCATCTTTCAGATGTCAAATTAGGCAATATTCTACCCGTACCTTGGTAGGATCCGCTTCAGCGACGGCCTCGGAGACGTTCAGTGCTAGCCGGCAGACCTCCTCCTCTCCAGTAATGACGAGGTAGGCCACGATGAGGACTAAAGACCAGTGGAGCTGCTGGTTAACCGTCAACGTCGAGGTGAGTGCCGCAAGCCACTCACAGGCTGCTGCCGGCTTGTCCGCCACCGTCTTCAGGACACCCAGCGCCACCTGCAGCTCGCTATGCCAGGGGCAGACGGGCAGAGCCAGCCAGGGCTCAGACTGAGTGGAAGAAGCACATCAAAGGATTGCATGAATGGAGAAATATGTAGGTGAAAAGGTACACATTTTAAAATGACAACTATACCCTCTTATGAGTGTTGCAAGGAGAGCTGCTGTTTCTAAGAAAAGCAGAACAAATATTTTTTAATCAAAATAGTGTGCAATTATCTCACTTGTGTTGGCACAACACAGGGATTGTTAAATGACTAATCTGTAAAATGCACCGTGAACAGCACGCAGTCAGTGTTGAAAACACACCCATATCCCATTTTGCTTTGACTTGTAAATGCAATCTCTCATATAGCACGTTAGAGGTGCAACAGTTCACAAAACCCACAATTCTATCATATTGGAGTTGGGGAACTTGAATCAATGAAAGTTTAAATGGATGAGTTTACTCAATCAGTAACTGATTTAAGTTAATTGCGTAACAATTGCAATTATCTGGATTTTACATGTATATTGTTTATGTACATATATATAAAGCATATATTGCAATAAACATTGTAGTAAATGCTCTGCTGATATTCTCACAAAATATCTGCAAAACTGGAGTGTGATCCATGACTGTCAGTGACTTCATGCTAACGTGAGTTAGCGTGCTACCTTTACAGTCCGAAGTGTAGTCTTCTCAGTGCTACGCAGAAGGCTGTGAACCAGACGGAGGTTGCAGCTGTGGGTGTGGGGGTCTGCCAGGGGCTCCGTGAGGGTAGCACAGGACAGGAGCTCCAGCAGGGGCAGCACCAGCACAGGCGTACCCCATGGGGAGGTCTCTGCCTGCTCGGGCACAAGATTGAGTGCTGCATGATGGACAGAGACAGTGAGAAGATGAAATGAGGGATGGACAAAAAAAATGCAAATGCATTATCCAAGAAAACAGTTGGTAAAATGAAAGTAATAGTATTTGTACGAGAGAGAGCTAAAGGTAATATGAAGACCAAAGTGAGTCAATGTGTGAAGACAGGGATTCAGTAGGGGGGTGGAGGCCCGTGGTTGTTACCCAGACTGAGCAGGCCAGTCTGCTGAGCAGCCGACGCCTCCAGCAGCAGCAGGGCCAACCCCATCAGAAGCTCCTCCACTGGCAACACCTGCAGAGGACACCAGCAAAAGTCAGTCTACCTGCTCTACTGAAGAAATGGCTTCCCAGGATATTTGCAGGCACTCTCATGTACGTGCGCATGTACGCATTTTCCCCCCCAATTCCTTAGGAAAGGCGTTATTATCTAAATGAGAGTAAATTTTTAATTTGGGCCTTACCTCCCGGCAGGTGGGTAGGAGTTTCTGAATTAAGTGAAGGAATGGACGGCAATCTCCACTCAACTGCAAACTGAGCTTGCAGGTACAGAGCATTTGCAGGGCCAGGCGGGCCCTTTCAGAGCACCAGAACTCTCCAGGGGCCTGGAGCAGCGAGGGCAGCAAGGCATCCACAAAACTGTGCAGTTCCAGCGCTGCCTCAATACTGTTAACCTGCCGTCAGAGAGAAAGGGGTGCAGAAAGGTCAGATGTTCCCTTCACTTCATCTTCAATTTGCACAGGTTTGCCATTTTTCAACCCAGCCCTCATTTATAACACTAGTGCAGTGCCCGTTGAAAACATGCCTGTTCGGAACGGGCCGATTGCTTGGCCGGTATTGCTGCTTGCAGGTTTCCAATCATTAAGACGTTCTTGGCATGCCTGCTGCAGTCATGCATGGTGCACTTCCTGATGGCGCACGGCGTCCCCTTGCACAGTGCACTTGCTGATGGCGCACGGCGTCCCTTGCACGGTGAACTTTCTGATGGCGCATGGCGCCCCTTGCACGGTGCACTTCCGCTGCGCAGGGGTCTCCTTCTCTCACGTGCGCGTGTTTGCATGTTGTGCTTCGTCTGGGTCAGCTGCACGTGCACACCGCTTTGCCTTGCCCATCTGCTCCCGCTTGGCACAGCTATGTTTAGGCATGATATCAATACCTGATTCAAGTCATGCGGCGTCGCGGGGAAATACACTGTTTCTCACAGGAAGCCCCGCCCCCCACTGGCTCACTGTTTATTGAAAGTTTATTAATATTACACGTGTCGCGTGTCCAAATTGCACCAAATTCAACACTGCATATCCTTGGATCCCCGGCAATACACCCGGCAAGTGTGAAGTAGATCGGATGAATGGTTGACGATAATCGAAGGACAGAAGGACAGAAATCGAAGGACATATGGACAGATATTCCTTCCTTTAGCAGATAGATAGCACAACCTCGCTGAATGCTTTACTAGTGAGAAACTTACCATTGCTGCAGATTCACAGTGTTGAAATACAGTACAATGGTTTTTGAACAGGAGATTTAATATACATTAACATAATAATTGCACTACAAGAATTACATGTGCATTTTAAGTAAAATTTTCTCACTAAACTAAAGATTTGGCACTGTATTCAAGACATATTTTTTGCACACCAGAGTATCTGTTTGAGAACTAACATAAGATATGTTTTTATAGAGTTTGTATTGTCTTCTAGACAATATTCAAGTGGTAATCTGTAAAATTATTTTGTGAAATAATGCATAACACAAATCTGGGGAAACCCAGATGTAGAAAAAAATAAAATTCCGGGACAGGGATTTTGAAAGCCATTACAGAACTCTTGAGATCTCTACTATTGTATGCTTTGTAAGCAGAGCACTGGCTAAATGGGATGAATCAGGTGATCTACCCAAACCAGCTGCATCATCAATTTCTCACCTGTATGAGTGGAACAAACTGGCAGAGACAACTGAGCAGGCTGTCAGAAACCTCAGAGCTCTGCCGTGGTTGGTCCCCATTCTGCTCAGGAGCTGCGCCTCCGTTGCAGCTCGAAACCAGGACACGGAGAAGGCCGTGCCTTAGGGGAGCGTGCTCCGCTTGCCTCTGAGGCTGGCAGTACAGGTAGCGAAGAAACGGCATCAGCATGGCCACACAAGCTGGCTCGTCTCTATGGCGGGGACATGTGACAAGCCAGACAGACATTACAAATATTCTGCAGGTAACAAAGTGCATTGGCTAGTTATTTAAAAGTAGAAAAAGGAAGAAAGACAAAAATGTGGCTTCTGTTCTAAGTTCTAAGGATAGAACTTGTGTTTGGGACGAGAAAGACCATTGTTTATCACTGAAATTAAATCCTGAATAATGACGGATCCAGAAACAGTAGGCTACCTGTAAACGTGTATTCTTTGATGGAGTAACCAACACATTTGTATTAGAACAGGAGCAATACTGTGTTTGGTGCACTGTGGACAGTTTTGTTCTAAGAGCTATTATTGTATCAATGTTACATTGAATCCACCAATCTGGTGGATGGTGGTGGAAATGCCCTAACCATTCTAAAAGACAAGGAAAAATTTATGAATAAAGAAATAATTCATGTTTATGATGTATGCTCTGACAATTCTAGCTGATTGTGTGTATAAAGTTGTTGGGGCTGAGGTGGATGTGGGGATCGGCTGGGGTGGGTCGTGGAATGGCCGGCATTAGACGTTCTTCACAGATGGGTTTTGACATGCGTGCAGTTGAGGGTGGAGGGCAATTTTCCGGGTGCTTCAAGGTTGATCAAGGCCCCCTCCGTTGATGAGGCTGTGGAAAAGGGGAAGCCCTTACCTGTCAGCTGCTTGCTGGATGAAGTCGTCAATCTCTAGCAGCAGAGCCGGCCAACAGTCCAGCCGGTTCTCCAGGGCGGTGATGTATGGGTGGGGGTTGCCCCTGCAGACAGGACGAAAAGGACACACACAGGGAAGGACTGAATTGCAAAGGGTGCAGTTTTACCACCAGTTAGGACAATTGCAGATAAGAAAGACTGTGATGTCCTTAAGTGAAAACATTTTGAATAAGCTGTGTCACAAAAGTGTAAGTTGTGATTTGTGATGAAGGTGATAATTGTTCTGTGCTCAAGTTAATGACTGTTTCATTATTCTTCTGTAAGTGTGCCAGTATTACATAAAGATTTGATCCATTTAAATTTGATTTTAAGAATAGAGTTGCCACCTCTCTTTAACCGTGTTAAATTTGATCACTCAATGGAGGGAAGAAAAGTAAAAAGCAAAGCAACACGAGCCAACTAACAGGGGTTCCAAAGTGGCCAAATAGTGGACATCTGGACTGAAGGTGTATCAGTCACAAAACCTGCAGAATTATTTCATGGGTCAAGGGGAACGGTCTTAAAAATCATGACAGCATATGCCAAACATAGAAACTCAATGGTCACAAGTCGATGCTCACCAGCAGGGACAGACAATTAAAGACCAAGTGAATCTTGTCTCTTTCAATGAAACTATTATTAATAATTAAAATTAATGAAAAATATATCAAAGTTATTCTGACTGCTTTTCATATTTCAGAAAGACTTTTTTGCAGATGTATGTGAAAATGGGATCTAAACTCAAGCCAATGTGTGGGGGTGATCCATCTATTCGCCATCACTTGGTTTTATGGACAGTCAGGTACGTTCCCTGGCGTAATGCTTATTTACGCTAGGCCCCCCTGTACATGGCAATAGATACCACTTTATTGTTTTATTGATTTTAATTGGTTGAAGCACCACACACACACAAAACTCTTTTGGAAACAATCAAATCAGGGCATCAAAATCGAAAACTTGCATCTCAAATTTATATCAAACATTCATACAAATCAAACGTTAATTCCCCCTGGGGGAATATAAGCATGTTTTTGCAATAGTATAGCATAATTGAATCCCCGTTATTTTCCTATTAGCATTGATTATTGTGTCTGAGACAAAACAATGGTGTCAAAACCAAGGTCAAGTCTTTGTAACAAAGTTCCAGCCCAGGGAGGGCAAAAGTTAAAACAACATTGGTGTTGTTGTGAGTGGTGATGGTAAGGGGGAAGGGGGGTAGACAGACAATGCCACCAAGTGTCTTCACAACAACAACTTGCATCAATCAGCATGCACAACCATGTGTGCAAACAGAGTCAAATGACTCTGTAAGCCATTGGCCGTGACAGTCCACAAGCTGGACAAAGACTTGCCCTAGTATCTACATTTTATCTGCCGGACAATGGGTGAGGAGCACAAGGAGCAAACTTCCTCCAGCCATTTGGCTCAAATGCAAGTTCACATAGAGGATCATGATGAAAGAGGAATGTTTCGCCATTTTGAAAGCCTGTCTGACTTGGGGGAGGCCCCAAGATTGCATAGACTCTTGAGGCAAGTCTGAGTCATATACAGACAGGAAGCAACAAGGGACAGGGCAGGAAGATCCTTTGCCAAGTGAATCTGTTCTGAGAAGAAGATTCAGAATGCAGGGTGGTCGGGATGGACAACAAGGCCCAGGTCCCAACAGCGAAACATTCTCAGTCAGCCCTGCCCGCTACCAGTGCTGAACCTTGGTCTGTTCCTGCTGGGTGTTTAAGTGGCATAGTGCCTCTGTGGCAGATTGCGTGGGACAGCAGTGGGCAGAGGCTCAACAATGGGCGCCAGTGGGCATCCGCCATTAATCCCGCAGCATTTACAGTTGCCCAGGAGCACCAGGCCGGCCCAACCAATAGCTGGCCAGTTCTCTGGCGGCTAACGGTGCAACCCTGCTGCCTGCAACACATTCATCTTCTCACCGGGGAGGTAGAGAGCTGCCAGACAGACACACAGGGCAGGAGACACAAGGCTGGGATCCAGCAAGGAAGAGCGGAAAAGA
>OMKR01044418.1:0-14144 GCA_900302355.1 Cyttopsis rosea | reverse complement strand
CTTCTGGAGATGGAAAAGCAACATGCTCAATGCCCATCTTTTCCATCTTTCCTTCTCCTGGTTCATTCAACAAAGGTAAAATAAAACCGGAGGTGCAGTACTTGTAACGCATGCCCTGAAATTGCTGATATTTTGGATGTAGGTTGATACGTTTGGTTTACCTTTTTATTTTGTTTGTTGGTTCATGCTGTTGAAGTATGTAATAGCCACATGCTAGTTGTGTATTTTAGATTTCAAAACTAAAAAGCCAACTGAATTTTTCCAACATTACACATTAACGGCAAATCAATGTGGTTTGTTATCTCTAACCTTTGTCTGAAAATAGGTATGTTAATGTAAAAAATTGTTTTTATAATAACACATTTGACCTTTCCTGAGAAATCTTGTTGTAACTTTGTTTAGCTATAGGTTCTCCAAGTCCAAAGACCACGCTGCCAGGCTGACACTTAGGATAGACCAGATGTTTTCAAATCATGATTATACAGTTATCTAGCACAGATTTATTTTATATTGAAAAATATATATATTATTTGTATTTTATTATTATAATAATAATAATAATAATAATAATAATAATAATAAATATATATTATAGGGTAGATCGCGGGCTTCCTATCGCAGAAAGATGAATAGATCTAGGTCTATTTTTATATTACTATTTTTGTAAAAAAAAAATAAACATTTATCCGGGGCTATTTTTGATTGGGGGCTATTCATAAAACATTGGGGGCTGTCTGCAATTTTTTGCCAGCTTTCCTTCCTGCCTTTGGCAGCAGCAACTGTTACTTTTGGCCTGGATTATATTTTTTAATTCTTCATATTTGTTTAATATTATAGTTTGCTCATCTTGTGTAAAATATGCGGCTCTGGTAGACTTCCATGTTTGCGATTGGTCATAAGGTACAAACACCGTCCCTTTTACGTGAATGTGCTCATAGCTGGATTGGGAAAACCTGGGTTGACTGAACCAGTTGATAACCATCGTCGAGACACCGCTTATGCGTGATTACGGTTGTTGGGCTTAGTTAAGCCAGCTAACGAAAAGATATCCTGGGTATGTTGAACTTGCTTCGTAATATAGGCCCCGGATGTTGATGTGCATCCTATTAACTCACCCACTCATTTTCCATGAAGGAGAAAATAATTTAACAGCTCTCACGAATGGTAGAAGCACCTAGGACATGTAATGGGAGTAAGTGAACGTGTGACCTGAGAGTGCTTCTAGCACTCTGCAAAGGGAAGCACTCTCCTGTGTGGATAGCGAGTTATAAAGATGTGTATGACATTTCAATATTTCATTACAATATAACCACCTGTAAAATGGATGTGGGAACCCGAACTGTCATTATTGGTAGGTTGTGCATGATAATCATGGCAATATCGTCTGTATAAAAGCTAGGGCGAGCAAGACTTGCTCAAGGAATTTGGAATCCCTCTGTCATCAACCTTTGCGAATGGCTGGAACATTTCAAGATGTCATAAAGTTGTGTGACCAACTCAAACTACGATACCTTCTCAGAGCCTTGATGTGCTGCAAAGCTTTTCCATCACCTTGGAGGGCATCAAGTTATTGCTAATCCATCTGTAGCAAACTAAATTAATGTGGCGCATCTGCTAGGTACTTAAGTGGATTTAACTCCTTTTCCATCAGCTTTGTCACACTAAGTTTCTGATGTGTATCAAGTAAGAGCAAAAGTTTTTGGATGGAAAATGCCAATTTCCACAGGGATTTGGGTAAGTAGTAATCAAGTCAGGGAGATTGCTATCAGACATCATGACTCCTGTCCTCATTCATATCAGAAGGCGTTGTGATGCCTGCATATTTTTGTGCCTGTGGACATTCACCCTTGTTATACGTACATACACATTGCACTAAATATTAGGAGCATTTGGTTATACAGCATAATAGGGCTGAACAATTAATCAAAATATTATCAAAATCGCAATATGGCCAAGTGCAATATCCAAATCACAGAAGCTGCAATTAAGGTAAAATGTGTGCCAAAACACCATTATAAATGAAGTACTGTACTGTAGAGATGCCCTGGCCTACAAATCTTGTTCTCCAGATGTAAAAAAACATGTTTCTTTGGTACAGATACCAACAAATGTTACATCATCACGATTTTAATAGTTTTTCAGTGAAAATTAAAATTGTGATGCAAAAATGATCATTCACACTAATCGTGAATTATATCGCAATCATAATCTGTCAAAATAATCGCAATATGATTTTTTACCATACCGTGCAGCCCGACAGAATAGTAAGTATATATCTATTTTATCAGAGTTACCTGCAGAGCCTTTTTAAGAAACATGCCATTAAGTATTTATCAGCCTGTGTGCTAGCCGCTAGTTTGAACATCTACCCACCAAGGTGGAGTTCACAAACAAGGTGCATTAAATCACCTGCAGTCTCTCCCCTGCTATGCCCACTCACAGCGAGAGAACATGCTGCCTGTTGTATAAGGGCTCATACTGCTTGAAAGAAAACACTACATGGATGCGATGACTAATAACGTTTGTTTACCTCAGTTGCTTTGAGATTTTTTTTCGTGCTCTTCAAAGCCTCCAAGACATTATGCAATATCTGATGATGCACAGAATATCTGTACAGTAGAGTTTATATTCTCTGGAGAGAGACGCTGTATAGATAGCAATATTGAGTATAATATAATAATTTTTCTTTCCTTTTCCTGCCCTTCCCATGCCTTCCAGGTTGAAAGAAATATTTGCATTCAGAATTCATATTCTGAATACGAAACACCTCAATTTCTATGGTTGTTGACAGCCTGCGTCAGTCTTCAGAAGCTTATTAGGCTTTGCAGCTTGCCCAGTTTTCACAGCCTATTTTGATTCATGCTCTGGTGTATGCGTTTGTTGTATGAATACTAGCAATGACCAGTACTGTTGTTTAGAGAATCTGGACATTTGTGACAACAGCATGGCAAATGCTGTTTGTCTATTCAGTCACTGTTTCTCACTCAATTACAACTGTACAGTGATTTATGAATATGCATATTCTTCTAAACCTCTTCATGATAAACGCATAGTTTCACATTTCAAAAATTACCTAAGCTGCTAAATGAAGTTCACCTTGACAGAGCTAAACAGATTTACACTTCAAACGCTGTAAATGCCATCGATATACTACAGAGTTGTTGGATTTACTGCACTGTACTAAGGAACTCACCTGCCAGTGTCTATTATTGGACTTTGCAACTAAAAATGTTACTAATTCACTGGTAAACTAATTTAGCAAAGCAGTGATTTTATAGGCTATACAACCTATTGGTTTCAGGTTCTCAGGTTCAACTCAGCTGCTGAAGGTTATTGCATTTATAACATTATTTTCATTAGTCATTAATAAGTTTTCCTCTGTTCATTCAAAAGCTGGTGGTTAACACAATTGCAAAACCATGCATATTTGGTATTCACCCAAATGAGCAAAAGATTTTGAATAGTTTGGCAGAATGCATGATCCTTTTGTCATTGCTCTGCTCCACCTGTTATTGTTGATGCCTTCAAACAACATCAGCTTGTATTTATACTGCTGTATTTAGACTGCATACTACTGATGGCAAGCATGTCAGTAGGATGGAACGGTTTCATTATAAACACATCGAAAGTTAGTACTTTTAGAGTTTTGGTGAGTATTGGTGATATCTGTTTAACTGTGAAGTGCAGTTGGGTTTTTAAGCAGCTACTGTCGATGTGAGAGATCTGGACTGAAAATTCTAATAGGAAGATAGTGCATTGGGGAATCTGGAGCGATTTAATTAAATGCATAAAATTTGTCAGGTTCTTGGAGAATACAAACAGGAATTTTCAAGCAACCATATCGTTGTATTTGCATGCTGCACATGCCATTGTTTATTTAGTTGAGAGTCTGGCATCAATCGTAACATTCAGTAATTTCCATTTCAAACAAAATGACCAATGTGCGTGCTTTAAATAGGTATAGTAGTACAGGAAAAGGAGCTTCAGTCTCTGCTTCCTGTGTGTCTTGGTAGCGCTAAATTATAACCTGTAGTGTAGTGACTTGCAGTCTGCTATGAACATTTTCATTTATTATAGTCTTTATTGTTTGTCTTTAACCAAAGCCATAGTCATAGCGGTAGTCACCAAAATTCTATTTCTGACAGTTAGAGTTGTATTTTGTTACTCCAAAATGTGTTAATATTAATAATATTATTATTATATTATTTATATTTATATTAATATTGGAACAAATTCCACCATTCAGCTGGATCTATTAAGCTGCGGTAAAATGCAACTAGAAGGTGCTCCCACTGATCAAAGGCACGCCGCAATTTGTCTTTCACTTACATAAATCAGACCATCAATCTGCTGGCCACAGGCATTTACAAGAGGATGTCTTCACAGAGCACCCCCCCATACAAACACACACTAGTCCCTACAACAGAAAGGCATTATTTTCCTATTTCATTTTCAATTTAATTAATCCTTTTTTGATTAAATCCTTTTCTGCCCCAAAGGGGGATGAGTCGGCCTTCCATGCCATCTCTTTTCAACAGGCTGTTACTTACTTGAGAGGAATGATAAAAATGATTACTTTTAGGTCAGCCTCTCTACGTGTACATGTACATGTCCATGAATATATGGAGAATATAGTATGTTGTGGGTCACAGTGGTTTCGTTAAGCAACGCACATCAATCAGCAAAATCTTTTTTTTCCTTGAGGCTCTGTAACCTTGTTTGACTGGAGGCCAATGAAGAGTTCAGCAGACCTGCTCCAGCCCTCTGATGTAGGATTTATGTATAATAGGGAACTGCACGCTGACTTTCCTGGGCCATTCACATTTGGCATGAAAGGAGCCAGCAGCAACAGCACCCCTGCCTGACTGGAATATCAATCCATCCCCTCCGCCTTTGATTAAGCCTCAGCACCTGAAGACCCTCAGTGAGCAGGAAAAGGCAGCAAGAAATAATAAGGTTTTCTGGAATGAAAAGTGCATAATTTGAGTCCAGGCGTGCTGAGGCAGATGGGTGACAGTGAAAAAAAATATGAGAAGAATAATGAACATCAACACTGCCTGGTAGATGCCACATCACAACTTTGCGTCAAAACATGGGATTAAACTTTTCCACCTCTTGACATGATGTCAGATGTTGGTCTGGGCGACTGTCAAACTGCCATTAAAAACCCTGCACTTATTTAAATGATAGAAACATCCAGCAAGATCTGTTTTGTCATCATCTCCATCTAATTTAATCTGATGATATTATTTATGTTGATGTCAGCCCTGCTGAGAAAGCTGAATTCAATTCAAAGCTTTATACAAACACCAACAATATCAGACCCGGTTGCTGCATGATATTAATTGATATAAAATTAGATTTAGATTAGATTAGTATTGATTATAAATAAAATCTGTTGAATGTTTGTTGAAACGTGTTTGAATCGTAGTTTTTAAAGCACATCATTGAAGCCTGATGTGCTTTAAAAACTGCGATGAGACGCCAGACGCCTTTGCAGATAAGAATATATAATGTTATTTTGACAATGATTACGTTTAAAAATGGAATTAAAACATTCTTAAATGAAGGGGCAGAGACCCTCCGGCCCGCGGGCCTATTATGGTTTAGTTAACATCACACGGCCCACTGGGTATTTCTAGATTTGACATAGCCTTTTCTTTCAGAAGTCGGTCATTCACTAAACACACTTTTGTTTCCATGAGATCTCCTCATTCTTCATGAAAGTAAACTGTTCATTTATTTTGTGCAAATTGAACAGTTACAGTATATAAACATTCAAATTATTGCCATCTTAAGTTTCACCTGCACTTAACTTAATTTAGTAAAAACTGGATGTTTTGTGTAAATACTTAATAAATAATAAATCCCGCACTTCGGTAACGGGGAGAACGGGGGAATCTCCCGACCAGAGTGTGCGAATGAGTACGTACTTTTGCGTACGTGGAGCACAGTTGAGTAGTAGTAGGCAGTCCTTCAATGTGGCCCAGGACGCAATGCCAGGTGTACAGCTATGTCTTCCAAAAAACTTTAAATTTATTATGTGAAGCTCAGATGTGAAGCACTTTATTTTACAAAAGGATAGAATGTTTTGTTTTATAACTACAGTATTGAAGCATTTTATTTGAGAAAAAATAGCGCAATATTGTGTTACATTGATGTTCATTACATTTTTAATATTTTCTTATTAAATTGTTGAAATTGTATTAATCCACCACTGATTAGACAGCCTGATATCAGACAGAATTGTCAACTCTCTCTCCATCTTCAGTCTGAGATTGCCACCACTCTAACCCATTTCCGTGGGGGAGGGGGATTCAATTTCATTGGCTAATCGCATTGGCTAATCTTTAGTTTTGCCTGCCCATGGCGCTGATTGGCAAATTGTCCCCCTGCGGTGCTCATTGGACCGAACATTTTTTCAACCGGAGAAATCGCTGTTCCATGTCGCAATAGCAGACCATAAGAATCAGTCCACTCGGTGGAGTGGGCGGGTTCAAAGGTCTGGACGCAGGCATGATTCATGACACTCTTTCTGACGACAAAATGTGCTTAAATTGTAAAACACAGAATTCAGAAAAATGAAAAGGGGAAAAAACGGAATGTTGGAATTTTTTTTACGGATTTCATAATTTTCCCTAATTTTCCCAACGTACTGGTGTGCAGACAAACATAGGGCCTACTGCAAGATAAATTATAATACATTGGTTGTCATGTGAAGGTTTTTATAGCTGTATTTTACAACCTTGATGTTTTCTTTGCAGCCAGAGGGTAACAATGGTCAAGTGTTTCTAGGATGGTTTCTTTATTCAAGAATAAAACAATGCGAGTCGTTAAGTTAAAATCTAATAAATCCCATCCCTCGCATTGATGTTCGTGTGTTGTTGTTAATCCTTGGGGTGTGTAAGAGAGGTTGTAATTAATTGCTCATTTGGTCTAATGGTTTTCTGTAAACATGATGTATTTTGTTTTCGCTGAATAATTGCGTTTTCTTGTCAAACCAAAATAGTAAATAAGAGTTGTTAAAAAGCCTTGTAAACCATCGGCCAATGGAGAGGAAGACGGTGTGGGAGACATGTTTGTTGTCATTAAAGATAATGACGACAAACATGTCTCCCACACCGATGTTGCTTGTCTACAACAAAGCCAGGTATGATTAATTCTCACTATGATACATCGTTCTGTCGCTATGTGAAACGAGCCTCAAACCCTGAAACACGCAGAGAGGGAAATGGTCCTGCTTCCATCGACACACATTCTCCCATCTGGGAGGGAAGCACTGCCCGCCATGTTTGTTGCCTTTACCGCTTCGCTGGGTGGTCCTGCAAAAGCCCGAACTCTTATAAGTCCTGTGTCGTCCGCCTCCACCTCCATGACCCCACAGTACCAGGCACAGCTTTGCGTTTCCTCTGCTTTTTCAGCCACTTGCCTGAAGGCAAGATGTTTACTGAGATGTCTGACTTGCCCGATAGCCAAACTTGCTTGTCTGAAATGGAAAATGTAGGCCTATTTAAAAAAAGAAATAAAATCAACATTCGGACAATTATTATAACTTATTAATGTGCAAAACATACAATTAACTAATTAATTAATAAATAAGGTGCATATATACACAGTATAGTACATATTAGGGTTGGGCGTTTCTATTTTCATATCGTCCAGTCTTGGCTACTCGAGATCGCCTATTGGCATGGGGCTGTGGGAATAGGAGGGGGGTGGGGGTTTAATTGTGATTTAAAGATGAATAATCATCTTGAGCGTGGCTCAGCATCTGACGGAGCTTTGAAATAATCAAACCTTGAAGCTTTTTGCAAGCAATACAGTTAAAGTTACGTGAATAAACATTTATAAAAGAGTGTAAACATTTATAAAAGAGTGTGAACATTTTATTTAAAATATTTAAACATTAAAATCTATTTAATAACAATGTCTCCTCTATTCAAACAACGGCTCCTTTTTAAAAGTCTGTGTGTCTGTGCTTGGTGGGCAGGGTTTTTCATTAAATGCCTTACTTTCATTATAATTGTGCAATTTGTTTTAGAGGATGTTTATTGAGTCCAGTCACATAAAATCTTTATAAATAATGTTATTTCTTGGTAGTGGAATAAATATAAACCAAAAATTTTATAGTTAAAAGAAATGCTTGAAAAGTTTGTCTCTTTTCAGTGAGCCGGAGCTCACTGAAAAGAGACAAACTTTTCAACAGTACTGCAAGTGCGTTGTGCGTGTCTCTTCTCCTCCCACCACATCTGTGTCCACTCTGTACGTTATTCTCTAATCTGACTTTTTTTTCAAAGTTCTATTCATCATATCACAGCATCATGTTTCATTTAACATTATTATCTTATCTTTGATATCACAATCCAACATCTCACAAGCTGCCGGTACTCTGTTCTGCCCTCTCAAGTGGACAAATCAAGGGGACATATTGTCCCCTTGATTTGTAACCCACCACCACCATTGGCGCATGCCGCGCAGCTGGAAAAGCTCTTCTTCAGCGATGCAGTACGCAGTTTATTTTCAGATAACGTTGCATTAGAGATCACATTTATTTTACACTTGCCTGATCGGACAACTGCGTGAGGCGTTCCACTTGCCCGAACACAGAGTTTACTTGCCCCGGGTAAGCAGACAAGCGTTAATGTCGAGCCCTGATTCACCATGTAGATGTGGTCACGGCTCCCCTCTCACAGCCGCTCCAAGGACTGTCCACACCGGAGGAGGATATAAGTGTTCTTTCTGTTCCATCCCTCTCCTCATCCAAGGTTCACTGTGCACTCAGAAGAACAGTGGGTGGGTGGCTGGGTGTGCTAAGGTGGCTGGAGAACTGAAATGGAACTCCTAGATCTTTCCGTTCACACGCCATCGCTTTGTCAAGGCCGTGGTTCTTTTTAGTCTGGATATCAGCCTTCTCCACGTCAAGCTTTCATGTGCGAAATACCGTGCCTCATTCATCATTCTTGAGAACACTGATGCTGCTCTTCCTTCTTGATAAATGCAGCATAGGACGAGGAGCAGGATTTTTTTTTCTGTCTTCCTAGTTCAGAAGCATATTACTTTTTTTTCCAATGGAAGTTATTGATGACAAAAGGAGAACCAAGACAACAGTATTTCCTTGCAGTAAAGCCCATACCATTTTATATTTACAAAAAACTACTCTAAATTGATCTTTCATGTCTACATGTATGTAAATAAATCTAAATTATTCTGTAAATAATTCTATCGACCATATAACCTCAAGCACTCAAGATAATGGTTAAAGAGAAATGCAACATAATTAGCTTTTTTCCATGCAACTGAAAAGTGTTTCCAAGAAATAGAAACTAAAGATAAACCTCCAATCAGGTTATGGGGAGGATTGAGCTTTTAGAAAATCAATAGTCTGTTTTAAAATAATTTTTGATGATCCAGGTCAGCCCTTAAGTATTTATTATGCTTGTCGGACTTATGCTAAAAGGTGCACATTGTGTTTATTCAGCACATTCTATATTTCTCTTTAGAGTTGTTATTATTATACTTGAAAAATGTTCAGTTATCCTTTAACTCTGTTTTGCATTACCATTAATACACTACAGCAAATTATCATGTGAATGTGAATAATTTCTTCCCCCTTTGTTATTATCATAATAGATCTGCCACTCTGCAATCAATATCAGGCAGGCATATTACACTTGTGCTGAACGCATATGTCATGAGGATGCCTCACATCTTATGTTTTTTCAAAAGTCATATTCAAGGCATCCATTTGGTTCCATTACAACTTTGGCTTTCTCTGATGCGTCATTGAGGTTTTCATCCTGTCTGCCTGGTGCCTGCTTTGTTGTCTGCTTGTCTGTACAGTACATTGCCAGGGAATATGGTGATGGTGCTCTGTTGTCTCTTTCATAGTAAATGTGTTTGTGCCTCCTTATCTGCTGAAGACATTTGTAAAGATGCCCTGGTCATGTGCACTGACTGCAAGTCCTGAACATTTAATGAAATGTTATTTTTGTGCAAAGGATTGAGAGATGGAGGTCAGATCAGTACACTAGGTGCACCTAGTATACTGTATATTAGGTTTTTACTTCATTGAGATAATTTCCTGCCTGTTGCTAACATATACTTGACCGCAGACGCAAAAGAGATAATAATAAAATATATTCCTTAATGAGTATATGTTTGGGGGCGTGGTTTCCTGAATTGACAGGACTTTCATCTGCGATCTAGCAAGGTGAGCCTGTTTCTTCTTTCACTCCACCCTAGCACATCAAAACTCCGCTCCGCTGCTTAAATTTTAAGTTCTGGTTCAGTTTCCTACCAAGATGGCGGTGACCGTAAACCCAAACTCAAAGCTTTGTCTCAACCATGGGTGATCACAGATGCTACATACATTTATTTTATTTGTAAAAATGTAATCTATGCCCATATGTGGTTTTACATGGCTCGATTTAGTGGGCAAATAATTAAATGTAATTTTCATTTTCACACTCCTGGCAAAATTGTTCTTAATTGTTGAGCTAGATTGATGTGATTCAATATGAATACAATAATAAAGAATAATCTATTTATCACCAACCATACAAATTCATCTCATTACTTTAGAATATTTATATTCTGAAATCTTGTTTTTCTGAAATGATGCTTGTTTTGGATACCATGGCCAAAATCCAGTCTGTGTAAATGCAATGTTCCTTCCAGTGGTTAACTCTCCTTCTGTTCCCAAATATCTGTTTTCAACTCTGCTTCACGCCCTCCCAGTTCATGCCTTTTGTCTGTGTCAAAAGATGCTAAAACAAATGCTGTGTGTATGTATGCAATGACAGGATCTTGTGAATTCATATTTTTGTCAATGTATATATATCAGAATATTTTCAAAACTTATATATCTGAATAATTTACACGGGCTCGGTGCAATTTGTAGTGACTTATGTTTTCTTAATGAAACTATCATGTCCATTTGAATTTATATTGCAGCCGATCCAGCTGGAAATGCAGATGAAAAGCAATAAAAAAATGTAATTTCACTGTACAATGCTCTGCTATATCCCCTGAGCATGCTCCCGTATCATACTGCAGGCTCGTTTTCCCTACAACAGCTGTCATTTTGTTCAGTGCTAATGGAAAAGATGAAACCCATTCTTTCTTCCAATAATCAAACGGCTAATGACTCATGATCTATTCTAGTCTGGATTGTCAAGTGACAGGCATTGTCAGAATCAAAGTGGCCACTGGCCAGTTATTGGACTAGACGGATGAAGTGGACGAAAGCAAGGTATTGGTCTTCTGCTTTTGTCTCTGTGGGATTCCCCCCCCCCAGCTTTATATTTTGTAACTCAATACCTGACTGGCCTTTTAGAGTGCCAGGTACTATAGGTCCAAATAAACAGCTTTTACCGTCTCCAGCTAAACCATCCTGTTTGCCCTCGAGGTTTTAAAGTTCAGTCACTTAACCAGATTTCTTGCCTATTGGCATTTTAGATTCATAAAATATTCTTTGTCTGGGATACAGTTTTAATATTGCAGCAACAGCCACTCAAAAACTGCTAATCGTGTTCAGCTACATTTACCAGTGGTTTGCAAGGAGGGTATTTTGTTATCCAATCAGCAGAGAACTACGTTCCGCTCATGTTGTTGGTACATGATTGAAAGTCATCGATTGCTAAAATATGGATTCTTAAATTGTTTTTCCCTGCTTTTAACTGCTCTTGGGTTGAAGATTTCTGCAAATCGGGAACTCCGGCAACCAACTCTTACACGTTCATGTGCTTTATGCTTGTGAAACCGAACAAGCATGGAGCTGATTGATTATCTACTGTATCTGCCAGCTAATTTCTTACATTCAGTATCTCTGGGATGTTAACTATGTGAGACAGGAGAAGAGAAGCACTGTATTCGATTTAAGTTTGTGTACAAGTTAACCGAGGAATAAGTGCTCTGCTGTGATAATGAATGAACGCTCTTTTAAGACTGATTGATTCAAAAACACACTAGTCATGGTGTTGCTCACCACTTTTCTTTAACACACAAGCTGGTCAGTACATATATTCTATACCGTCAAGACTGAAGGTTACCCTTTCTTTTGTTCGTCTGTTTTTGCTTGGCTTAAATGTTCTGTTCATTATTGGTTTTTGTCTTTGCTTTTCAGCTACTAGAGGGCAGCTTCACATCCCAGGTCAGCCATGAGGTAGATGGTCTAATCTTCCAGCCATGTGGGGTAAGCCTCTGTCTACACTCAGCTGTTCCCCCTGTCTCCACACGTTCCTTGTTGAGCCTTTTGAAAGGCAGTGGGCCTCATTAAAGAACAGCGTTACGCACATCTGTGCTTAAATTGGGCGTATACATGTTATAAGGAAAGATTCGGTATCCATCAATATGTTCTTGAATTGGAATTTGTTCTTACTTTAGGAACAAATTTAGAACAGCCTCAGACCATGTGTACATACAAATCACAAAGATATCAGAGTCCTGGAAAATATTATAGCCAAACTTTAACTAAATGTAACAGACATATTACATATTCAAATATTATACAATTATATGTCGGCTGACGCTCCCACGAAATTGTAGGCCCTTAAAGTCCTGTATGTGCAGTTGGTTAGCTTTACACACACAGGCTACAAAGGATTCATATTAATCTCCAAGCATGTGTGACAATGGCATATTTAGCTTTATGGATATATTTATGGAAATTGCCGGATGCCCCTGGATGAGAGAGCGAATCTGTTTACTGAGAGTGATCTATGGCTTATTACCTGATTTCCACTTGCAAGAGAAGTCATTTTATTATTAATTGTATTAATTGTCCATAAGGGGACACGGAATCCGATGTCTCCATTACCGCAGCATAACCTGCACCAGTCAGTGCGCTGTACGACTCTGCTCCTCCTCTTGGTTTATCTTTGAGCAGCAGCAAGAACTTCCTCATATGGAGAAATTGAGGCACGGTTTATGCTAATTAGAAGTTGCGAGCACGCGCCTGTCAATTATGAACAATTCTGATTTATCAACATACGCATGTGGGTAAGAACAAATGTGGCTGGTACGCACGTGTCTTGAATCTGGTGGTGATTTTTTGTATCCAACATTTCTGCACACATATGTGTGAATGAGGCCCACTACGAGGAGTTTTCCACCAGTTTAGGTATCATTTTAACCGATATTTGAAAATTGTCTGTCGGCAATAACATTCTGTTTGATAACATGTTTGATAAATGATCTTCATTTGTCATTTCTATACATCTTTCCAACAGCCATTGTTCAGAATTACCAGTTCAGAATTAGCCAAATTACAAGAATCACTCCCTTCTTCAATACAAATGCACGGGTCGAGCTAGCTCGAGAGGTAATGAAGATAGAAATGCTACCACACTGCACAGTAATATCACAGAATATCCAAAACTGCCCCTCCATTGACCTCCTTGGCGAGCGAAGGACAGCTTGTCGCTGCCACCCACTGTTTGTTTGTCACTCTGTGCGTGAATGTCAGCTCTGCTTGCACTGTGATATACTGAAGGAAAGGACACTCCTACATCTATTCACACAGACAGAGGTCAGGCCCTCAGTGTGTCAAAGACGCTGCACACTGAAATGGAAGAGCCCGCTCTGAAAGGGCCTCCCACTATTAGAATACTGATGTACTTGATGGGAGATGTACTTGATGGGAGAGCAGCAGTCATCCTCAACATTGGTTTTATCTGTGACATCACATTCTGTTTTTTGCCTTCATCCTCTCCAGCCAGCAATGTTGTGTATATTAACATACTGTACCTTTGATCAAATCTAATTGTGCTTGGCTTAGTGTATAAACCTAACCTAACCCTCTGTTTTGCTAAAAAACAAAAAAGTGTGTGTGTATATATATATATATATATATATATATATATATATATATATATATATACACTACTCACAAAAAGTTAGGGATATTTGGCTTTCGGGTGAAATTTATGGAAAATGTAAGTTCACGCTACAGTGATATTATACGTATCATGAAAGTAGGGCATTTAAGTAGAAGCCTGCAATGGTGATTTTATCATCTCAAACAATTTATTGAAACAAAAGCCAACAACAGTGGTGGGTATACCACAACAAAAATGTCAATGTCTCAATAACTTGTCATGTGCCCTTGAGCATCAATTACAGCTTGACAAAGACGTCTCATGCTG
>OMKR01044417.1:0-16796 GCA_900302355.1 Cyttopsis rosea | reverse complement strand
AGTCCAAGCCCAGCGCCGCAGCAAGGAACACTCCCGCTCCACCAGCGCCATGAGCGGGGAGAAGTCCGACGGGTCGCACGAGGCCGACCACCACATGTCCCTCTACAGCAACGGCTTCGGGGCTTCCTCTCTGGGTGAGACCAGTGTGTAGCAACCTCGGGTTTACAATGACCTCGTACCGAGTGTACATTGACCGTCAGCGGTGTGATATTCCGGTTTCATACCTGCACTTCTGCCCGCAGGCTACCAGCATGCCAAGACTGTGGAAGTGCAGCAAAGATCATCGTCTGTGGCCACCCAGCAGACTGCCGTCTCCTCCATCCCATCACACCCCTCTACCACCGGGGTTAGTATCTCACACACAGACAGCTACTGAACAAAGCCGAAACCCACACATTTAACCCAAGACACCCATCTACAATCAATAGCGCATCGATAAAGCTTTAATGGCAAATGTAGCTTTTGCAAACCTACCTGTAGGACCAAAACATCACCATCACCTTGAAATGAGTTTCTTAGCGTTAGTAGGAATTAGTAACGGCTGTATCCCACTGGCACTTCACTTCACTTGCTTTTTTGGACATTTTCTGGAGTAGGCAATTCCACGTCCTTCACTCTTGACTTTCGCAGCCATTATTTCGGATCCCAGTTCTAATCGGTAGAACCACACCTCCATATCCATACCATCTCTGACCGACTGATCCGTTCTCAGAAAACCGTCCGTGCCATGTACGACTACGCTGCGGCCGACAACGACGAGGTGTCCTTCAAGGACGGCGACGTCATCGTCAACGTGCAGTCCATCGACGAGGGCTGGATGTACGGCACCGTGCAGCGCAGCGGCAAGACCGGCATGCTGCCCGCCAACTACGTCGAGGCCATTTAAAGACAGAGCCCGCCCATCAACCCTCGCTCTCCCAGGAGTGGGCGAGACGCATCCACGGGGCCCCCCGCACCCCCACCCCGCAGTTGGAACCGTAGCTTAGTGCAATGTTTAGATTTTAGATTCTACTAGCTGTGTAATTGTAGTTAAGATGTAGTTTAGTGAATCTGTTAGTTTGTATGGCAATGTTTCACCTGTGGATGCAACCTAAGCACCTGAAAAGACATAAAATCTATATAAATACTGAACATATCTATATGAGATGATGGGCTGCCGGACAGGTGTTGGTATTCCAAGACAAGTCTTGCAATAACAATATATTTTTACCAGCCCAACATTTTGTAAAACGTAGAACCACCTTATTTAATATTTTTGTCAAAGTTGAGGATAATCTCAAAATGGTCAAACACTGTTAAAACTGTATCTGATGGAAATGTGAAACGCTCATCACCTGAAGACAAGAGCAAAGAGATGATCAGAAGAAACGTGAAGGATCCATCTACATCCTCCATGATCCAACCAGTCCTTTAGAGTTCTATGAGACAAGCCTCAGACTCCCCCTCCCTTACTGAAGGCTGGCTACTAGTGGAATGTGTGTTTTGTTTTCTTCCGGTTACCTGGGTGTGGCGGGTAGAGGAAGCCGTGTACCTTTAATCAGTAGTGAATAAAGCACACCTATGCTCATGCAACACTTTCATTCTTTTCCACAAAAATCGACACTGAGCACTCATCACTCTCAATGAACCATCAGTGTTTCATTCTGCATTTCTACAAAAGCAGATTTTCTACTCTCCGTACATTAAGGAAAATTCCTAATTGGCTTGTATAAAGCTGACCTGAAAATACACATTTATACATCATTGAATTTAACATATAAAATATAAAGATATATAATAGATGTATGAAATAAAAGATTTTCTTTTGATTTTGAGAAAAGCAAAAACTGGTTAATTTATAAGCAGAAAACAATCCGTAAAAATTTAGTCTTTTATTGATTCATTTAAAAACATGAATAAAGACTGAATTTTGTCCACTACCAATACTGTTTTATGACATTTAAAAATTGGCATGTCAAGGTTAAAAATAGAATAGTCTAAAAATTGAGAGCAGCATAACAAAGTCATAAAAATATATACATTAGCACTAATGGAGTGTATCATTTAAACGTCACAACGCAAGCCTGTGCGGAAAAAAAAGTCAGTTCTTTTTAGCCAGGAATAAAATATTAATTCCTAGTCTTGTCAAAAGTTAAAAAAAAACAAAACAATTAAAGCCAATAGTGCTATTCTTGTAATGTCTGTCACTTTTGAAAAGGGCCTGAATTTGAATGTGTGAATGTGAATCTTCATCAGTTACTGAGAAAAATATATTTACATTACTCAATAACCTCAGAGAGTCATAAAAAGTTAAAATTAAAATTAAAAATACTCCGCTAAGTCTTCTTTTGCTCTCCCACGCTGTCAACTCAACATTCCTCATTCCTTTTTAACATCCAGCCTATCGGCACGTGACACAGGAGGTGCGAGTCATGTTGGAACGGGAAGCAGGACAGTCTCATGGGTAAACTTGGAGCCATCAGTGTTTGCCGTCGGGCCGAGCAGGAGGCAGGCGGTTCTGGAGTTCCAGCACCACGCTCCTCATCGCTCCTGCCAGACGCTCGTGCAGCCGAACCAGCTCCTCTGGCGAGCAGTGGCCGAGCTCCTCGGGTGTCATCCTGCAGGTCAGGGCCTCCAGCTCTGGAAGCAGACCCTCAGCCTCGCCCATGGGCGGTTCCTCGGGACCAACCTCCACGGGCTGCTCCTCTGCCGTCTCCAGTTTGGAGGCGTCGCTCTCTGGCGAATGCTCTCTCTCGTTGAACAACTCTGTGGCTGGGGAGAAAAAAAAAAACAGAACATTTTAAACCAGGCATTGATTACATTGGAAGCCTTAAAAATCCAATTTACATACTACGATGTACCAAGTCATCCTGGTACAAACTAAAAACTAATTTCGTTGTTCAGGTACAACGAGGAAACTGACCGAGAGGATCATTGGGAATCTTGTCGTCTTCCTGGTTCTGGTTGGTCTCATCCAGTTCAGAGGCCAGCTTCTCCATCTCATCAAAGCTCTTCAATTCGTCACTATTCCGACTCTTACGCTACAGGGCAACAAAAGGTCAAACACAAAAGTACAAATGTCAAACACGTCATCTATAGCAGGCGGGTAAAATGCATTTTAGCTTGAGGGACAGACTTGAAATATTTAAAATCTTAGTTAGAAAAACAAAAATTAAGTAATTAAATTAAGTATGTTAAACTGCCGTACCTTTTCCTCGTATGCTTTAAGGGCCTTCTTGACATTGCTGATCTGCGGGGAGCGGATCGGCAGAGTCTTGATGGCTTTAGGTGTGAGGGCACTCAGGTCACCAACGGTTTTGATGTTTTTGGCTCGCACCAGCTTCCCAAAGCCACGGGGCCTACCGTGAGGATTTAAGAAAAGGTGTGAAAAGCAGAGAACCGGCGAGGATGAGTACATTTACCGTTTCGTATGCAAAAGCAAAGATATGGCTGTGACATAACAACATGCAGATATGTGTGACCTCACCACACGTTGGACGAGATCTGAGGCAGCACGGCCTCCACGGGCGCCGAGCACCCGACCAGAGCAGGGTAGACGCAGTCTTTAGGGATGGCCCGTGGCTCTTTGCTCATCTCAGATATCTGAATGGGGAAAAAACAACACGTTGTGGCTGTAGTTAAAATGGCTTGTTTTTTTTAAAAAAAATTATGTTTTTGTTTTCCATTTACCCATAATGCTTTCAATTATTAAATATGATTTTTACATGAATCCAACCTTCACGGTGTATGAGTGGGATTCTCTAAAACCAGTTTTAATGTAAGATCAGGGCTGAAATTCATTAATCTCTGGAAGCACATCAAACATGATCCAAAGTGCGAGATAAACATATTCCGTGAAAAGTATTGTGACATTTGATTTTCTCAATTTCCTCAACCCTACAGTCAATTAAGACGGCAGACTGAATATAGACTGCCATGGCTTCATGAGTCATTTAGGCGGACTGCAAATTATATAAGAGCTTTTAGAGATGAAAGAATTTGAGCTCCCATTTCTCTCATATCGGTGATGAGGGATCACAGATTTCATAATATAATTATAACTATATAACTAAACACTAGGGATGGAAAAAGAACACCCTTCGAATGCTTAGTGATGCTTCGTAAATCCACTGCCTCATTGAGGTTGCATACCAGACATTTCTTGGAACTCTTGTATCCTGAGCTGTGCAGATTCCTTGGACTCAAGATTAGTAATCCCTTGGTTGGTGTAGAGACATACTGTGACAGACCACAAGCAAGTTAAAAACACTGCAACGTGCGGAAGCCTGGCACTTCTTCATTCATTTCTAATTGGGATGAATCTAATATGGTAGTCACCAACATTGTCAGAGAGAAGGTAGTGAGGAATGCCAGATGTACCTTGGGCTGTGGTACGCTAGTTATGATTTTAGACCGTTTGGGTGAGCTGGTTCTGATGATTGGGCTACGACGGTCGATGTCATCAGCTAGTTCCTGGTGTTGAATTGGGTTAGCGAATGACACTCGCCTGGACTGCAAAATCAGATGACCAAATGCACATCATTTTAAATATAATGGAGAAAAAAAAGTAATTTGATGTTTATTTGCATTTTGGAACAGAAGCATCATCACTTACCTTGGCCAGTGGGGAGGTAGTCTCTTCTTCCAGTAGCCTCTTCTGACCCTTCTTCAGAATGCTGTTTGAGGGCGAGGCTGAGGGAGACCAGGTGCCCTTGGTCCTCCCATCATTGGGGCTCTGACCAACCTCTGTCCCCATTAAAAGCTCCACTCCCTTGTGCTTGGCTGGGGAATCCTGACACTCTTCTTTGCAGACTGCCTCTAAAGGCGCCACGGCAACACTGACCCCAGCGGCAGAATCAACTGCAGCCACACAGACTACTTCTGCAACACTGTTATCTATTTGAGTCTCTTTCTCGCACTCCATATCAGGAGTTAGGTCTTCCTCTTCCTCCTCTTGAGGTAAATTGTCTTTAACGTCTTCCACAATGTCTCCTCCCTGCAAATCTTCAGGGCATCCAAGTTGGTCTTCTTCCATAGAGATGAACTGCTCCTCTTCTACCGGAGTTTCATCTGAGGCACTCGGGTGCTCTATGTCATCCTGTCCAGCAGACACTGTAGAGGTAGCTTCAGCTATATCTGCCACTGGAAGACTGGAAGGTTTTGAATCGGCATCAGCAACGGGTTCTTCAGTAAGCGTGGCGAAAACCTTGTCCTCAGACGATTCCAAGACCAGCAGACTCAGCGCTTCCCTCGTTTCACCAGATAAAGTCTGAGAATCACCCACGGATCCACTATCCTCTTGAAATGAGAATAGGTTAGTGGGCACTTTGTTATCCAAGATAGAGCTTCCCTGAGCACAAGGTGGCTCGGGGTACTGCTGAACAACCGCAATTTCTTCTGCCTTGAAGCTTTCAGAATCACATGAGCCAAACACATCAATCTCCTGTGAGGAGGCACAATCATTACTCAAATTGGTTTCCGAGAGGCTCGGACTGCATTCATTTCTATGCAGCGAGAGATCGATTTGGTTGCACTTAATTTCCTGCTCAGGCGAAGATGGTTTTGTATTTTCAGTCTCCGATTCTTTCAAAAGTGGCTCCAAGTCTCTAGTTGCACCAACTTCCACCTCTTTGTGACTTTCTGCTTTACACTGCTCCTTTGTGTTGGTAATGACCAGAGGTGATCTTGAAACTGGCACTTCGTCACTTGTCAGTGAGTCCCCTTGATGCTCTAGAGTTTTGTTTTTCAGAGGCCTTGGCGGACTTGGCGGACTTGGCAGGCCTGACTTTTGAGAAGATTCAGATGGTTCATTTGCCGTGTTCGATTCAACTTTACAATCCACATTACTAAGGGTAAGTGGGCTGGGAACAGGAGCAGCTTTAGGCTTCCTGCCTCTCCTTTTTGGTAAGGGCAACTCGTCTTTATTTTCTGAGGAATCAGACTCTGAGGTCTCCATGTTTCCTAGTAAGGCTTGAGAGGATCTGCGCTTTGAATACCTGCTCCTGCCTTCAGAGGATTCTGCCGATCCAAATGTGTCCAGTGACTGGGAGCTCAGGGGGGTTAAGCTTGGACTGTTGCTGTTTTGTGAATGTTCACCCCCTGCCTTTTTCCTCTGTCTGCCCACTGGTCGACTGACTGGAGAGACAGCTTTCTCATTTTCTGTTGAAGCACTACTTTGGCTTTTGCCTGCAGACTCCATAACAACAGAGGAAGCCTTGCTTCTTCTCTTTGATCGGACTTGTAACTGACTGTCAGAAGATGTGGGAGTGAGTATTCCAGAGTCATCTTGGCTATGCGTGTCATCTGTGCCTGATCTCTTGCATTCGTCTCCGACTGGTTCCTCCGATTCCGTTGCCAACTTGCTTCTCCTACTTGTTCTACTTTGGGAGTGGCTGTCTGTTTGAGAAGTGTCTCTCGCTGTCTCCGGTTCACTCTGGCTTGGCTCAACCTTATCAGGCTGTTCCTCAGGCTCAAACTCGGCAGAATTACTGAAGACCATGCTCACCCTGGCTCCCTTTTCCTGTGACTGGTTTTCTGACTGAGTGTTTGTGGTCTGTGAGTCTGTTTGGCTCGGCTCTTCTTTCCCTACTGAAGGCCTCCCCCTTCGCTTGGGTTTGTTATTCTCCTCACTCGCAACTGGTGACCTCCTCCGCATTTTACGTCCCCCCTGCGTCTGGTTTTCAGTATCTGACTGTGTGTCAGTGTGAGAGTCTGTTTGGCTGAGTTCGTTCCCTCTGGTGTTTCTTCTCGGCGGCGTCTCCTCATCTTTGCCAAGCAGCTCCTCTGAATGGCTAAACAGCCTGATCTTCCTGGAGGCTCTGACTGAGCTCGTCTGAGAAGTCTCACTCTTGTCCTTCTGTGCCCTTGTTCTCCTGCGACCATCCTCTTCAAACTTCTCTGCCGCAACCTTACTTCTCCTGCTTGACCTGCCTTGCGTCTGGCTATCCGTCAGGCGTGCCTTAGGGGAATTACCTTTATCCTCTCCTGTAGAACGTCTCTTTCTCAAAAGGTTATGCTTATCTTCATGCTCCTTGGGGTCTTGCCCTGGCAACAGAGGCCGTGCCCTCTGGCGCCCAGACCGCCTGGGTTCGTCGGAAGGGCTCTGAGAACACTGAGAATCTTCCAGAGAGCTCTGAAATTCTTCTTCCTGACTGTGGCAATCCATTTCTTCCAGAGTTAGACTACTCCCAGATTTGCTCTTGTCCTCTGTGTCAGTCTGAGTGTCTGGGATGACATCCTCCTCATTCTCTGTTCCTTCACTAGGCAGTCCCTCTGTGGGATTTACTGGGGGCTCGCTAGTCTTCTTGTTGGAGTCTTCTTCTTTAGTCTTTGTGTCTTCAGTCAGGGTTTGGGAGTCCTGGGAAGAAGAGGTGGCACGTTCCTGGCTGTTGGAGTTCTTGGTGAGAGGACCAGTGAACTTAGTCACGTTGATGGGGCTGGCAGGCTTGCTGTCGCTGTACTTCTCCAATGTAATGAAGGACTGGCGCCGGCTGTTGGTCTTCTGAGGAGTGCCTGAGACCAAATCAGAGGACCCAGAGACGTTAGGACTGGTCCCTTCTTTTGGCTCCATGTCTACATCCCCTGTTGCAACGTCGCCAATATCCTCCTCCATTGACATGTCTGCCGACTCAGGGATCATCTCTGCTCCTTTGTGATCTCCTGGCTTCTCGGCCTTGTTCTCTGTAGCTTCTGAACTGCTCAAGTCTTGGATCTCCATGCTTAGAATTTCAGCCTCTTCCTCAATTTCCATTTCCTCCTGATGAAGCTGGAATAAAACATTTCTATATCAAAACAAACTTATGTTGCCTAAATGAAAATCGATTGCAATTTTGTAGCTGTTGAAATATGACTTCAATGTTTTTATGAAGGCACCAAAAATAGAAATATATATTAAATACATCAATTCAACCCCAACTGTGTACAGTCTAATTCAGCATGTGGCGCAAAAGTGTGGATGCAACATTTTTGCATGATAACCTAGGACCCATTAATATTATGCAATGACTCCCTCATTGAAACAGTTCCATATCTCATGCTTTTCCATTGCTAAAAACACCAAAAATTATTTTGGTGATGATTTTTCTTTGAAGCTATTTTTGGTGGGTAATGATGATTGTAGAGTGAGGGCTGTCATTACCTTGTTTGTAGCCTCCTTCACAACACTGACAGTTTGTTCTTCTGTTGTCAATTTGTCTCTGGGAAAAAAATGACAACAAAATTAACCAAATCTGCTTCAGGGGAAATGTATAATTTTTCTTTTATCAAGGTGTCTGCAAGCACCTTCAAGTTTAGTTAAAGATCTCAAAAACCTTTTTAAATGTCACACAAAATACATTTGAGATTAGTTGTAGTGAAGCTACCAACAAATCCAAACCCGATTTTAAGCTAAATTAAGACTAAAGACCTGGAAACATATTGGCTGTTGCGCACAACGTACGTGGAATCTTCTTGGCTCTGGGTGTACTGAGTGAAAGCCGTGGTGTCGAGGGAAGCATCCAGATTGTTGTACATGGCAGGGATGTCATCCCTGTTCAGAACAAGAAGAGCATTCATTCTGCATGAGACAAACTGCCATAGTTGTACAATTTGGAGGTTAATAAGTTCAGAAAGGAGGCAAAATCGTTGACCTTTTTGTCCTCTTGACCTCCTTCTGGTGCTCTGTAAGGACCCTCTCCTTGGTCTCAGGTGGAATGAAGACAAAGTCGATGGAAGCGCTCTCTTCCAACACCTCTCTGCGAGGAGGCTTTGGAGATCCAAAGTCTAGCTTTGTCTGTTAAACCAAAAGGAAAGAAAAAAAAAGCGGTGAAATTTGAAAACAAACAGCCTTGGACATGTTGACATGTTGTCTGGAGTATTAAGTGTTGAGTAGAAATTCTATAGGCTTTACTTGTACGCAGACATTGTAAAATCAACACTTTTGACGGCCTATTGCCATGTTATTGATGGCCTATTGCCATGTTATTGATGGCCTATTGCCATGTTTGTTGTAACATTCTTGCACAAGCCTCGCCGTAGTGGCATTGGAGAAGTAAGAAGCTCTTACGGAGACTGGTTTGGACGGGGTCTTGGAGAATCTGTCCTCACGCTCAGCAGCCCTGCCCAACAGAGAGTCTCTCTTCCCTACAGAGGACATCTGAACTCCACTCAGCTTGGTGTCCAACTGTGAACTCTCGCTCTATTAGAAACAAATACAATCAAATAGATGAGGGGAAAAGTGAAGAAACAAGAAATGAGTGGATAGTCTGAAAACCATCAGTGAAGCAGTAGTAAAATGTTAATGTTTCAGATAATGTTGGCATGTTTGAAACAGTTAACCAAAAGATTTGCTTGAAGATTTGCTTGAAGGGCCACTCACTGAATACTGTCTGCTGAGCTCATCAGGAATGTTGAGCGCCTCAAAGCCAGGAAGAATGATGGGAGTCTTCTGCTTAACCTGGCTGAGCACCGGTCTGTGTGAAGGGAGTTACACAACACTAGCACATCTGAACCAAACACCTTGTGATGCTATACTGTTCAGCTGAATATACACAGGCAAATTTTATGGCAAATATGGGTCGTTATTTGTTAGAACCATTTTAAGTGAAAAATTATTTGACATCTGCCCAATTCTGATTGGAAAGAATTTTTTGCTGACATAATTCAACATAAATCACTCCGAGGCAAGAAAACTGGTGAAGTTTAATATTCTGATATTGTTAAGATACCACTGGCATTTCTGTCACCATTAAATTAATTCAAATTAACCTAAATTAGGTAATCTGATGTTCAACAAAAATTGGGATCTTTCACAAGTTTGTGAAAACCTGAACCTAAAAATGGCTCATGTTAGAACAGTATCCCTCGTCAAGCTGTCCAATGTGTAAGCGAAGGTGACCGATTGCACCCAGATTTGCCTATAGACTCATGAAAGCAGATTGTCACCTGAGCTCCTCAGGGTATGTGAAATTTAGTGAGTTGGCGAAGGTGGCGTTCCAGAACTGTGTGACCAGAGTGCGGAGCTGCTTGCTCTTATGGAGGAACAGCACGCACAGCAGAGGAGACAGAACAGCCAGAAGTTCTGAGTCGTAGACCAGAGCAGAGCGGCTCTGCAGGCAGCCAAGCAGCTCCACAAGGAGCTTCTCCAACTGCGGGAGGGACATGGAGAGGAAAACACCATTGAAATAAATATCATGTTGAACAGGTGCAAATTTAAGATTAAATCAATTTTTTTTTTGATAATTCACCTTTGCAACAAGCTGTGAGGTAAATCTGGGTGGCTCGTCAGTAGCTTGCTTGTAGAGGAGGGTGAGAGGCTGAGTGAGAGAGGAGAGGGCCTCCTGTATGGGTGTAGCCAGGGCCAGGTTGGTGAACAGCGTTGACAGGATGGAGAGCAGGGCCAAACCTGTGGATTGAGGGGCGACGTCAGGGGCCTCGGCAGTCAGGAAGGCCTCTAGAGACAGAACCAGGAGGGCCTGAAAGGTTGACAGGTTCCCCAGCGCCTTGCTTTTCTTACGGGCCCAGTTAAGGGGTGTGTGAGGAGCTGGTGGAAAAAGAACAGCCAAGTCATGTTCTGTGCCCAGATTGTGCAACAACACAATACGCTATATTTATCTACAGTGCTACACAAAGTTCCATTTCTAAAGTTCAAGGTCAAGGGCATGAAGGTTGTTAATAAGTGATGTTAGAAAAGGGTTAAACAGACAAAAAAAGGTAAAACAGAAACTTACACTTTGCCTTTTGCTGAAACTGTGGTGTGTAGGGAGAGAAGTCTACACACTCCAGCATGACCTGAAGGACACTGGAAACTGCATCCAGTGTTGAGGGAACCTGGAAGACAATGTTTATACATAAAGTCTCAACTTTAAAATATAACGTTTGCAATTTACTATGAAGTATGAATATTATTTTGGCTAGTCCTTTTGCTAGTCTACTCACAGATAACACATCTTTGTTCAGGATGGCAGTCATCTTGGCACAGAGCTCCTCGCAGCAGATGTTCTCCTCGGCGGTGGTGACCAGCGCGGAGCAGCGGGCGAACACCTTGTACAGCTTGGACCACGTGCTGAGCATGGACTTCTGGGTCATCTGTAGAGGAGGGTAGGAGTTCAGAGTAAGACCATACACATATGGCTGTAGAAACTATCCAACTGATTTGCATCAAAAATAAGAGGTTGGAGGTTTTTAGTTTAGTTTAGTTTAGTGGTTATGGAGGGGGGTGATGCAAAATCAAGGCAGACCTGGTTAAGAGGCACGTCAGACAAAAGGTGTGTGATTGGGAACATCAGTGCAGCGTGAACAGCACTAAAGTTGTGTTCCAAAGCGTCACCCTGGTTCACTTCGTTAGACTGCAAAAACAAACAGTTGGAGAATTTAAAAATCTGATTGATCTTTGTTGAGAGGTATGCTTGGGCAGCTGAAGCATCCTCTGCTGCGTACCTGTGTGATGGTCTCTGTGAGTGGTGTAACCATGGCACTCCACATCCTCCACACATGCTCCTTGTTCCCAAGCGACCCTGCGCTCCGGCCGACAGCACCCAACACAGCTTCCCCAAACGCCAGCGGGGACGTAGGGCCGGACAAGCTGCAGCCCACCAGGGTGTGCAGGCACTGGAAAAACCTGGAACCAGAGCACTAAATATTAACATTGGAAAATACAACCAAGGAATGACATTATGTACAGCTGCAAAAGTTACAAGATGCAGCCCCTTTTCACTTTTATAATTGATTCCATCATCTGTACATTTTTAGAAAGGGGTCACATAATGCAATTATTCTTCTTTTTCCCCCCAGGAGCCCCACCTCTCATCCTCGACGTAGGCTGACAGCATACTGCTGTCGTGAATGAGAAGGATGAGGAACAGTGCTGGTGTGCCCTGGGGAGGCGGAGCAGAGGCATTAATCCACAAACAATGATATTTAGTATTTAGAGAACAGCAGCAAAAACAAAAGATAGGTCTCTCACGTTCAGCACATCCATCTTGCCCACTTGGTAGGAGGCGGAGCCAAGAACTCTGGGGGGAATACCCTTCACTGTGGTCTCAATGAGGACCTTTAGCAACAGAGTAGATGTTTTAACAGTGCAGAGATGTTAACATAGTTGCAAAATCCAAAGTAGCTATTAGTAGGGAAAAAACCCTGAAGGAGGTCAAATGCTGTGAAAATATCCAGATTTAAGGGAGGGATAGGAGACTGTACAAGTTACTGGGAAGATGGTGGGCAGAGAGCAGCATGAAGTTTCTCTTGAAAAGAACAGGATGTTTAAAGGTCTCACCAGAATCCTGTTGGCAGGGATGGCTTCAGAGGACACAATGCTCTGCAGGGCCTGGAGCATGAGGGTCAGCACCTCGGAGCCCTGGCGCTCCTTCCTGACGTCCACTGGCAGAGCACAGGACCAGAAGCAGGGAAGGGGATAGAATTGCGCAACACAGTCAAAACGCAAGTAAAAACCTTGGAAGTACAGTGAGTGAGCAGTGAGGTTGAAGATGGGCATCATGGGGGGGGTGCAAGCCCCCCTCAGAGTAAATTTCTCAGCAAAGCGCTACGGGCCACGGAGGGCTCCGCACACTCAGACTTAAACTGATGACGACACTGGGAGTGGGTCTGGAACGCAGACAAGGCCGAGGTCTCATTGGCCTTGTCATGCTGATGGACAGAGGCCAGACCCATTCGTGTTGTGCTCTATGTGGCGCCGCTGGGAGAAACCCAAAACTGGTATGAGCCCCCCGGGTGAAGCAGCAGCCACAATACCTTTAACAGTGTTGATCTGTAACAAACAGCCGAGGTTTTTTCTCAGCAACACAGAATAAATATACACGATACACATGACTATGGTATTGTAAAAGCAGACTTCAAATACAATATGCTGCCCAACCGAGGTAGTTTACTTTGCCTTTTACATAATTCGCACAAGCATTGATTAGTTTGTGTTTTTGTGTGTAGGGGTGGGTAAGTAGCCTGGCATCGTCAAACCAATTCACAAATGCGTATTAGTCTGGAACCTCTCTGTTCATTTTCAATTTCCAAGGGGCGTTAACAATGGGCGCAGACCAAACCAATCAGAGCAACAAAATGTGTGACGTACCGCTGAGCGAGTAACAAACACATCTTTCTTCCATCAAAAGCTTTTTAGAGAAAATATGCCATCCAGTTTGTTTAATACTGTTGCGATAGCAGATTCAAAAGACCATTCCACATCAGCGGCAGCCATCTTGGTAAGGTGCGCCAACGACAATAACGGATTCAACAGACCACTCCAAGTCAGAGGCAGCCATCTTGGTAAGGTGCGTCAACGGCTCTCCTTTGCATCATCATCGGGCCAATCACAATCGTTGTGATTGGCCCGACCATAAAATGGTCAGGTGGAAATCTGTTTGAATGGTAGGGTGGCCAGACCAATCTGCCAGAGCAAATGAATCATGAGCTCACAGATTGGTCTGGTTCCCAGGCTATTGGGTAAGCAGATTTCCTGACACAAGAGATCCTTTCATAGTCTCCAAACCACAACTCACCAGACTCTATTGTTGAGCTGACGAAACTGACCAGGCTCTTCCATATGAGGACCAGAAGGGAATCTGTTCAGGGGGGAGCAGAGGAGATGGAATAAACACTCCAGCTGCCAACAGTCTGCAGCAAACATCTACACCCACATACACACAATGAAACCCTGGTTACGAAAATGGTTTGACCTTGTACAAATCTTTTTCTTCCATTTTTTATGTAGAACAGCATAAAAAAAAACAGCAGCAACACTGAATTTCATTTTGCCTGGAAGTTGACTGCTAGATTTCATATAACTTGAGTCAAGTTGAAAGCTGCCATCATATTCCCTGATGTAATTCAATAAAGCAGGTGATTTAAGATGTATGACTAACCTGGGGCCTCGTTTCCTACAGAGATGAAGCCATCTCTTGTGGTGGAGATGAGCCAAGTTGCGTGCTTGGTAAAGGAAGACACACTCGACAGGAAGGGGTGGGTCAGAGGTTCTGAGAATGAAAAGTAAAGCTATAGAAGCGCTTGCTCAGACAGGCATTACTAGAATTCTTAAAACTATGAATGTAGTACAGAGTGCCACTGTTATGAGTCTGGTTGGGTGTTGAAGAAACAGAAAGAAAGCTTTTTGTGAAAACAGTATACTCTGCTATTGGTTTAATCAATTAAAGCATTACTAGGTTTGGCCGTTATAATCCATCATAAATAAGTGATATAAATTATTATTATTCTCAAAAAGACAGCTAGCACCACTTAGTAGCAGTGTTGTATTTTAACATGATCAAAAGATTTTAATTGTTTTTCGAGCTAGTGCCAAAAAGTACAATTAAAAAATATAAAAGCCAATCCTCATTCAACTACTCATCTGCAAACGAGAACTGCTCAGGCTCGACTCTCACCAAGAGTGAGCAGGAGTTTGTTCCGGGTTGCCATGGCGACAACCTCCGGCCCCAGGAAGTAGTGCAGCAGCATCTCCAAGCCGAGCAGCTGGATGGAGGGGAAGTTCTGGTCGTTCTGCATGCTGCTGTTCAGACTCAGACGAGGCATGGCTGGGCTGCCAAAACCAGAGGTGCCTACAGGGAAAATGAAACAAAGAAGACGGCATTGCCCACTGTCTCATTTAAAAGATTTAGCTCATCCACTACATCCCCAAAAGCCCGATATCTCGCAGGTAGTTATGGGTGACGTACCAGTCTTGGGTGTAGCCGGAGGCACCGTCCCGCTCTGACCTGCACCTCTTCCAGGCATGCCCGGGACGGCAGGAGCGTTTACTCCCATCGTGCACTGCAGCAGGGGAACTGAGACCTGGAGAGACGGGACAAGATCTAACATTTCTGTCCGAATATCAAGACAATTTAGGTTACACCTAACCTCAATTTCGACTTCAAATTGTGTATGACAATATTGAGAAAAACTAATTACATAGTGATACAATACCACTGAAAGATGATACCAATATCAAAAATCACTCAGCCCTACTCCAACAATAGCCGTCAACTAAATCCTTAACGTCTTTAGCACCGCGAACCTGCCGGCGGGTCAGTCAGTCTTTGATTAACTTTGGCGAGATCAGTTTTTAAGCTACTGATTAGGGCTCATTAGAACCGCAGGTAACGTCCAGGCACATTGAAGATAATTGGATTTTTCTGAGCAATTTTCATCCAATCGTCCAAATTGTCAAATTCACACAAATCTTCAATTTTCAAAAGTTATTGATATGGCATCACAGCATTAAGTTTTCAAAAGTGTCATGAGGTTTTCAGGTGGTCTTTTGACCATTTTCCCCATTCCTGAGTTGTCAAAAATGTCTAGAAAGTGTACCAAAGCTGTATAATTAATGGTATCAACCCACAACTTGGTGCAGCAACTAATCATACATAATTGAGCATGGGAATGGCCATCATTAGGCATGAGAATAATGTTTAAAGTTCCTTTAATTTTATCAGGCGCAATTAAAAATATGTTTATTACCTTTTAATTGATAGAAAAGATCGACATACAGTGTCAGGCTGCATCTCAAATGATTCTTTACGGTATCAGCTCTCTCAAAGATGTAAGGCACTTGTATGTGGCACCAACTGCTGACCCACACCACCTACCCCACAAACTCCAACCCCTCCACCTCACTCAGAACCGAAGAAATGGGCCTGGAGCTTAACCGGTTAAAAGGCCCCCTGCCCTGCAAATCCCTTCCGAGCCTCTACCCTGCACAACCAACACAATTAATGTCACAAGAATGTGTGTGGAGTGAATTCAATTACAGAGGAAGGGCAGTCACTGGCCAAAATATAAAAATGTAGAGCACAAGTACAGCATATGCACTTTCTAATTCTTGGCCTCTGCAGTTCGTGTCCCACAAGATAGACATTTCTGACCTGTTCAAAGTGAGGGGCCAGATTGGGCCCCAGGCGCACCACCAGGTACCACCAGACCTCCAGCTTAGTAAGCAGCAGGGCCTCCGTCCGCATCTGGATGGAGCTGAGAGGCTGCATCAGCAGCTTCATGCGCTTGGCACTGGACAGGATGTCTGCGGTGGAAACGGCAAGAGGTGGAAACCAGGCTGAAACAGACTGAAAGATACCATTCACTGGGAAAGTACTTCAAATGCAAGGCGAGCGTGGAGGGAATCCTGTTGCTCGCTCACCTGGGTTAAGTGCAAAGTTGTCTATAAGGCTTTTCCAGGCGATGAAGGCGATCTTTTTGATATTCTGGGAGGAGCTCCGGAAGCCAAGTTCCTCCAGGTGCAGCAAGGCGTTAATGAAGGGACCGCCCTTGTGGAGACGCTACATAGCAAACAAAGATTAACAAAGATTGCTTACCAACACATGCGTTTGCATAAGCCATGTTAGGTTTATTCTTTGCCAAGAAAAGCAGGCAGTGAAATATTTATTTCGGAGGACTGGAGCACAAAAGGTCTGTCGTACCTTCCCAAGGAGCTTAACAAAAAGCGGCCACAGCTTGAGGACATTAACTTCATTCTTGGTCATAAAAAGCTTCTGGAGCTCAGGGATCAATTTCTGTACAGACACAAGCACAACTATGTAGGATTGCTGCATATTTACAATTCAATTTTATCTGTATGTGTATCTATCGGACAGTTTTCAGTTATGCAACTTTTGAATAATCCACATATTAATTAAATTGCAGGTTAGGTTATCAAAACGCCTCCAATTTTACAATAAGTGTGATAGATAACATCTGAAATAAAATCAATATTATTCATATATTTTCTAGATGTAGCCACAACTTTCTAGGACTGGAGATGATTATGTTATGCCACAGACATTTCACATAGGCTCCATCATATAATATACCCAAAATACAGTCAAGAGCTTTGCTAACTGTAAACT
>OMKR01044415.1:0-15141 GCA_900302355.1 Cyttopsis rosea | reverse complement strand
GGAGTAGCTTCCAGTGCCATCTGGGACAGACAGATGTGGGTGCCACTTCCAAAGGATATGAGCGAGTCACACGGTGCCAGATGAGGCTGACTGTCTTTGACTCGTCTCTCTCTATCTCTCTTTCCCTCGTAGCTGAATGCATCCCCCTCTCTCGTTCTCCGCCGACCCTGCGACGGTGGCTGTGAAGTCTGAACTGTGGCGGGGAAGAGATGGGAGGGTGGGGGCAAGTCTAAGTAGGTAAAATACAAATGAACTTCCACGCATCAAGGCGAGTGGATGAAGTCTCTACCGCGGTGCCAACAACGGCTTAAAAGCTGCCCCCTCCTGACGGAAAAAGGGGCTAATATTTGTCAAGATCAAAGTGACTGCAAATTATAATTGATGACACTAAAGGCTGCGATGTTGCTCTGCATAATGATCAAAGACGGCCTAACAAGCAACACAATCAGCGAATGCCTCACCAAGCTGTTCCGTTATGCCGCGCTGCCCCGGTGCAGGCCACAAAACCAGAGATTTGGAGCTGAGTTTCGCATTACAGGTTTTTTATGTCTATGTGGTATTTAAGAAATGCTTTGGAAGAAGGTCTGAATTTCTTCGACCAAGTCATCGTGATCAAAGCTGGTGGGTTGAAACCAAGCAGCCGCCATTATCGGCCGGGTGTGCGGAAGTGCTTTAAAGTGCAATTCAGTAAATGGCCACTAGATGCTGGCTCCAGAAAACCTCCAACTCAATGGAAGTGAATGGAAAAAGGAGAAAGTTCTTACTGGAAATACAAAGTCAATATTTGTTGTTCCACGAGTCTTTGGGGTCTCAATATCAAAGTCTACTTCTTCAAGTGGGTGTTGTCATTTTGAAAATGAATGTGCCATAAAGAGGATAGTAAGGCTTAAAGATGAGGGACGTGGCTGTTGAATAAGGAAGAAACAAGGCTACCTTGCTCAAACACCTGGCCTTCTTTCTTCCTTTCACCGACTTGCTGTCAGTTTTGTTCTACACGCCAGCACAAATTGACTAAATTTATGCCGCAGTTTCCTGAAAAGATGGCAGTGAGCATAAACCCAAACTTGATGCTTCAAATCGTCTCTTCAGAAAAAGCAATTGCTGATGTCACGGATGCCACAGCCATTTCTTCTGCGGTCTATGTTGACACGTGTTATCGTGTCTGTAACCCGGGTTTACACGTGAGAAACAGAAGCCTGGGGTTGGGTTGAGGGGGCGGCTTTCACAGCCCCCTATAGCAAGGGAATCTACACCCGAAAACTGACAGTGCACAAGCTGCATGAAATAAAAAGAAATAGGACAATTCGACGCTTCTCCACGTGAAAAATGACTGGAATCCACAGACTCTGGCTGCGGATCAGACTTCATTACGGTGGCACGTCGGCAAATGGAGGACGGCCCGGGTGAGAACAGCCCGGCTGTCAGGATGAGCGCACCCAGCCGAATCACCCACTTCAAACAAGCCTCTATTCAGTTTCGCGGCCACAATCTCTGATTCGGCGGAGAGAGAAAAATAGAGCGATTGTGATGTCTTTGAGAGTCTGGAATATGAAGGTTTGGGCTTCATGGCAGTTTGAAGGTTCCCAGACAGAGATGTTCCGGAGAATTAGGTTAATTTCACTCAACCATCGATTTGTTTTTCCCTCTGGACGCTGATTATTAATGTTTAAACAATGCTTTAAAGGCAGAACTTTTTTTCAGGGGAAATTGGAAGGTGGGGCGGGGGGGGGATTCTGATCTCTGCCTTAAGGGTCCCCCCGATGCTCCTTTTCACTGAAATGAGTTCGAATTCTTTATGCATGGAAAAGCAACCCGCAGAATGTCATATTTTATGTTATTTATTCATCACCGTGTAATTTCCAGCCATGAAAATGTTGAAAAAGACTCTTTGAACTTTGACATTTTATTTATTTTTTCCCTCAATATTTCTTGCTGTGCTGACTCTCTGATAGTGCAGGGTGCATATTTCAGGAAGCTAGGCACTTTGGTTCGCTTACTTGACTATTTCTGGTCTCTCGCCTGAAGTTCAAAATGACAAAAAAAAAGGAACATTGAGATGAAGGAGATTAAAAAAAATTCACGACAGTCTTTATTAATTTGTAATATTAATTAAATGAAAAGAAAAAGGGCGTCAACCCTGCAGTGTCTCCATTAGAAACTAATTATAGTCTCCGGTAAGCCGATCAGGGGTCGATTCCGTCAAACCCAAGGCACTTCCTTTATCTCTGAGTCACAGACACTGACAGAGAAATATCATCCAAATACCTAAAGTTATCCACTTACCCTTGTTAGATCTAGGTGATCTAGGTCTAGGTGAGCCAGATGGATGGGATTTGTGCACCATATACAGTATCTATCTATCTGCCTTTCTATCTATCTGTCTGTCTGTCTGTCTGTCTATCTATCTATCGATCTATCTATCTATCTATCTATCTATCTATCTATCTATCTATCTATCTATCTATCTATCTATCTATCTATCTATCTATCTATCTATCTATCTATCTAGGGAACGTTGTTCACCATTAACAGTGCGCGCCAGTGACGTCAGGTCTGTTATCTTGGTAAACTTGGGAAAATCTATCTATCTATCTATCTATCTATCTATCTATCTATCTATCTATCTATCTATCTATCTATCTATCTATCTATCTATCTATCTATCTGGCTTTTAAGCCTAAATTGCCATTGAAGCAGCACAAATTAACTAGTTATGCCAAGAATATGTAACTAGTTAACTAGTTACATCCGTTTTTGATTATACAACTTAACTAATTCGATCCTTCTTGGTGTAACTAATTAACTAGTATGGCCATTATGTCCAACTAGTTAACTAGTGAACTACGTGGTGTCACTAGTTAACTAGTTGCATTTACATGCCAATCAGGAGGCATTACCCAGGGGTGTAGGGGCGTATAATGAAGTTCCCCATTGTAACATGATTGGACGGATTTGGTATCAGTAAACGTCGGAACCCCACGGGAGCGTATACGCTCCTGTGCTTAAAGTCTTTTTTCAAGCGCTCATGAAAATGAAAAGGCTTTCGCTAGAAGCATGATCTGTAAGCAGATCTGGAAACTAGAGATCCTGATGTCGATTTTGAGCCGTAGATCACATCTGCACATCTGACTTTCTTTTTGGCTTATCCTTTCATTTACAGATCTAATGTTGCCCATATGTGATCATTTTATGCTCTTCCCTCAAATCCAGGACAGGTACAAAGTCCCTTCTTGTCACCTGTCAACTTTCATTTTTATGCAGGCGTACCAGGTTAAAGGGAACTTTCTTCCACATACTTTGGTCAGTGCTCGAAGTGGGCTGGTACTCACCTGTATGCAGTACCGTCACATTTTACTCTTGTGTACCATGACTTTTTCTTGCACACTGGCACTTCTCACAAGCTGCCGGTGCTCTGTTCCGCCCTCTCAAGTGGACATATTGTAAAATATTTTATTGTAAATTTTTTTTAAAGATTTTTTTTCTGAGCGGAGAGTTAATTATTAGTCATGGCAACCCCGAGCTCCGGCTCAGGGTTGCCATGATGTCATTGACCATATATGGATGGGGGATTTCTTTGGATTGTGGGCATCCGTGTTTGCACTTTCTGTTTTGCACCTTTTTGGTCGAAACAGCTGGTTTCACTCATTATCTATTCCACCAGTCGTGGTGCCATCGTTGGTAAAGGCTGCTGCCTGCGCTCTCTGGTTCAGGTGGATTAGAAAGTGCTCCAAGGTTGTATCGGGTCAAGAGACAGCAGGAAGTGACGCTGTGTTCCACTCAAACTCTGTAATTCTGTAATTGTACTGTAATTTGTGTCAGTAGTCTCCACGTTAACATAACATTAAATCTACAGAGTAGTACAAACGACATTATATGTGTTACAATAAATGACAATCTATACAAAGGGAACGTTGTTCACCATTAACAGTGAGTGTCAGTGACGTCAGGTCTGTTATCTTGGTAAGCGGTCGCGAGTGATCAGCTCAGAAATTCCAATTTAAATAGCCCCCCACCCCCAGCTAATTTCTGGAATGGTGTCACTGATACAATTTCAACCTGTCTCCATGTTTCTGTCGATTGTGTCTTCTAGGGACTGTTGGTTCTGACCCATGGAACAACTCCCAAAATAAATGCATCTATTGAATGGCTATGCGCAACTAGTTAACTACTGAACTTTGTATAAGATATTAAGTAGTACGCTTTCACTGTGTCACTAGTGAACTAGTTGCGCATAGTTGCTCACTAGTAAGCATTTTTGTCCAACTATTGGCCTATCGCCTATCGGCCTATCGCCACCTGATTTTGAAACGGGTACCTGTCCAGCCTTGGCCCTCCCCAACACCAAAACAACACCCGTCCTAATCCACCCATTAATCCTAACCTCTGTATGAATTCTATACATTCATCTTTACTCAAAACTGACTAAATTCTCTTTCTTGCACCCATTGGCAGTCTCCTGCCTTTCAAACTACTGTTAAAGCAATTAAAGCAATGACTTCATTTGTAGCCCTTTGAGCTTCGGGTGTATAAAGTGTCTCTATAGTAAGAAACATCTTAAAATGCAGAGCTTACCCAGGTACAAACGGAACGGAACAACATTTCTTCCTGACATTTTAGGTGCATCTCTGTAGTGAGGTGTTTTGAAGCGAGTAACAAGTAAACAGAAAAAAAAGTCTGCTGATTTCCTACAGGCTGGAAATAGAAAGCTGCTCGGTGTGTTCAGAGAATGGACCCCCAGAACTCTATTCTTTACTCTACATGCACGCCTCATGTACAAGCATTAACTACACTGACATTGATTCAAGTTTTCCAGTTCAAGTATAGTTGATTTGCCTTGTGAAGCTGCAACACCTCAAGTTGCAGTGTGACTGGAGGCTAAAAATATGACTGGTCTACTTTCCTCCCTTCTTTGAGGGACATTAAAACGTCTATCCATTCAGAGCCTGACAACAAAGTGGAAAGCCATTTGGAAAAGTTTGGGAGGAGGTAACAGTTGGATTTTATCATGTTCTTTAGACGTTCCCCACATGAACGCAATAGGTAGAAGGCTATTTGTACTGTAGCTGCTATGTTCTCGCTGACGTGCTGCAGAACATGGCTCACGTAGAATGAGGCTACCATCACCTAAACAACAATTTAACAGTATTTCCACTCCTACAATGGAGTGGAAAGATATAATATGAAAAACTTGCACGGACCACCACTTGCAGTATTTAAGTAGCAAAGAATTCAATCAGACCTTTCACAGGAATCTGAGATTAGCTAGCCATTTTGTCAATCAAAGGAGGCTATAGTGTTCTCATATTATGATTTCTGTTGACTCGTGGCTGATAAAAAAAACCCCATGAAAAGCTATTCTTACTATAAAGATGACAACAACCAAGATTTTAAACACCAAAGAATTACAAGTTACCATTCTCATATGTAATGCATACTTCTATAGGTCTCAGGGGGAGGCATAGGTGACCAGTTTGCTTGATGTCTTCCAATCAGGCATTCTGTCACAACAAATATAAATAAGCAAATATGAATCTGAAACCCGAACCCAGGGATTAACAATTTGCATGTTTGGTTCTGGGTGGCACGGTGCCGAAATGGGTAGCGCTGTTGCCTAGCAGCTCAACAGACCTGGGTTGAATCAAGCATCAACCATTACAGAGGACTGTTGAAGCTAATGCGGAAGGGCGTAAAACTGCAGTTCAGACAATGGCCGCTAGATGCTGCATCAGAAAACCTTCAATTGAGTGGAAGTCAATGGAATAAGAATAAACTTCTCAGCAGAAATATAAAGTCATTCAACTTTAGAGCCTTAATAGATCAATAGTCAAAGTTTACTTCTTCTTATGGTTGTGCTTTTGAAAATAAATTATCCTTCCATAAAGAGGATATTAAGGCTTAAAGATGGGTATATTTGGGAGCTTAGTTGCCTTGATTGACAGTCCTCTCATTCACCTTCAAGCAAGGTGGGTGTGTTTCTTCTTTCCTCTGACAGTACGGGGGTTTCACTCTCCACCTCAGCACACCAAGACTGGCATTGGTTCCAAAGACATGCTGGTTAGCCATGCTTTTGGAATGACCTTGACTTCCCATGACCCTGAGGGGCGGGGGGGTACTTTCACAAACCGGCGCAGGGTAGAAAACAAAACTTTACTAGGAGAGCTTGTTGTTAATAATGTTTGATACAGCACAGCTTTATGGAGTGGCAGAACAAAGTGAAAACCAGTGTTCGAATTACGAGGGAGCCAGGGGGAGCTCAGCCTCCCCCCAAAAGAGACTGGTGTTCCCTTGAATGCAATGAAAGCTGAAATTTGGGGGGATCATGAAATCTATTAAAAATCAAAAACTGAAATCTCTCATTTACAGACCCAGTATTCAGACCCTTAATTCAGAACTTTATATAAGCCCCTTTGGCAGCAATTACAGCTTTGAGTCTTCTTGGGTAAGTCTCTACAAGCTTTGCACATGTGGATTTGGGAAGTTTATCCCATTCTTCCTGGCAGATCCCCTCTGGTTCAGCATGTCCACTGCTAAAGATTTTCTTCATGAAGTCCACAAAGTGCTCCTTAATTTCTGGCTTCTTTATCAGAGCTCAGTGGAGCGACATAAGACGTTTGAGGGCTTGGTCCCGATTGTTGAGCAGACACTGTCTGGGACTGCAGAATGGGAGGGGGGCCACCCAACTGTTAGTCGTCCTTGAAGAACTCTTCGTTCATAATGTTGAAGAAGGTTTCATCCTCAATTGAGGGTGTGAGTTTGTCATTATCGACCAAATGATTGAAAATGAGTTTTCCTACGTTTTCACAAGGAGGTTCGTGTTGTTCCCCTATGAACTTGTCTTTCACATAGATACTTTCGCATGGTCAAAGGTAGCTGGGCCATCCACTTTCCAGGATGCTGGACTTGCATGTGTACACAGTAGGTAGGTTTGTGAGCTCCCCTGAGACAGATGTAGCCCACAATAACCCATCCCAAGTCGGGTTGTTTGGCATAGGGTGCATCGTGTGGCCCACAGTGCTGACTGCGCTGACTGCGAACCTTGTGAACCTTATGTCCCTACCGAGCAACAGCAGAATTTCAGCCGCAGGGTCGAGCGGTGGGATTTTGGCAGCCGCCTCTTTCAGATGGGGATGGTAGCTCACAGCTTCTCGTGTAGAAATTTCTTCCCTGTTGTTAGGAATGAGGTTGCACTCAATGAGCGTAGCCAGTAGCCGGTGTAGTTTGCTGTCAACGGGTTCCACCATGAAGCTACTGGCCCTTGTCCCAGCAGTTTCTGATGTACTGTACCAGAGCATGTCCTCAGGGTATAAGGGAAGGGATCCTCTTGAATGCCAAACATGTGAAGAAAGCAGACCTTGCCAGTGATAGGTTGCTCTGGTAGTCTAACATCACATACATTCTCCTCTCTGTCTGGATGCCCTTGAGGGTAGACATCAACCAAAGTTATCTTGGCACAAGATTTTCCTCAGAGGCCCACCCCGCGGACCTCTGTGCACTTTGAAGTGGCTACCTATAAAGCCTGTACAACTTGCTCTCCACCATGCGCTGTGGCAACTTGCTCCGAGCCAGGCGCTGTGGCAGGTGTGGTGGACCCCTCCACTGCCCAGATGGGGGGACTGGCATGAATAGCTGAGATGTGACAATCACTGTTGCACTCTGAACAGTGGATGTGAGCTTTACAGTCTTTGGCTTGATGGGTCGTTGAGGCGCAGCATTTGAAGCATATGAAATGCTCTTTCAGAACCTCCTTCCTCTGATCAAGTGGTTTCTTTCTGAAGACCCTGCACTTTCTGAGGGAGTGCGGCTGTTAATGGGACATTGCTTGTCAGGGTCCTCACGAGGCTGTCCTTTAGGTTCTGGGATGGCAGAACATCTGATCTCTGTTTTGTTGATGAGATATAATCTGCATCTTCGAGGGTTTTGCAGGGCCCCTCAGCTCTAAAACAAGAATGTAAAAGGCGGGTATTGAGTTTGATGCTCCCTTTTGTACTTTGAACCTTTGGTAATCCATTTCTCTTGGAAGTTGTGTGGGAGTTTCTCCACAATGAGGTTCACCCCTCTAGCTGTGTTGAGGAAGGCGAGACCAGGTAAGTAACCCTCACAATTAGTGTAGCTGCTTCTACTTGAAGGAGCAGGTCTGCAAGTTCTTGCAGCTGCTTGAAGTGTCTTTATTGGATTCTTTGGAACTTTTCCAGCCTTGCAAAAAGAGACTGGGCTTTTCTGGGCAATTGTCAAATGTCTTCAGCCTGACAAGCAGAGGTCCCGACGAGCCATGTATGGAGCGAAATCAGCCATGGATGCTGGACCACCGACCACAGGACTATTGTGGTTGAAGGATTTGCTGTTGATATAAGACGGGCTTGTATCTTGGCGTCCTCCATAATATTGGGCTTTAGGAGGTGGTAAGGGGCCTGGCTGAGGGGGGGTCCAACCAACATTGTGCACGTCGGCATGTTGAGGGGGTGTGGGCTGTGGAGCATGAGCAGTCTGAGTTTCTTCATTCCTCATGTGCTTATTAGAGATGTGATGTGATCTGTCATTGTGTTGGCTGTTGAAATGTGCGTTGACATATCCCCAGTGCGCTGCTACGACCTCTGTGCTGGTGTGAGGAGGTGTTCTTCGGCAAGAAGGGGTTTAGCAGCTTTGAGCACTTCTACTGCAGCCTCTGCCTCACCCTCCTCTTTAAGGGCCTGAAGGGATGTAGCACAACCAGGACAAATAACAATTTACATGACGTTACAACCACTTTGCAGACCTAAAGATGCACGCAACAATTGTGAAATACAGACAATCAGAGCAGAGCGGCTAGTTATAGTGACCTGTTACCAAATCATGCCGAGCAGGCAGCTAACTCAAAACAGCCCTAACCAATGACTTCAGAAAAGAAAACACAAAAAAAGCAGATAAATCAAATAAATGCTAAATTAAAATGAGGGCAACACAGCAACTAAATGGCAGGATAACACAAAGCAGATTAAAGGCAAGGCAAGACAAGACAAGACAGCAGTGGCAGTCTTAAATCTGCAATAGAAGAATAACTCATGGAAAGAATAACCGTGCTGTTGAAATTAGGCATTAAACCAGGCAATGAATTAAAAACTAAAGAAAGAATGGGGACCTCAGTTGGGCTGGGATGCGGAAATCTCATAGGCTAACCTATATACCTGGTACACTAGGGGGTCCCTACCCTTGTAACCAGCTGGTTACATATGCAGCGAACTAAACATTCCAAAGAAAACCCTTTCTAACCCTTTCTAAAAACATCTCCGCTCTCCGATCTCTGTGTGATCACAGCGATCCCTGTGTGCCCTCATTCCCCGTTTGTCCAAACGAAACCAATAATAAGTGTGTGTGTGGTTTTTATTATTTTCATAGATGTATTTAAAGCCCCGATTAGGAAGTCACAATTTTACAGCTGATTGGGATGTCACAGCGTCACAATGTCATAATGCCAATTGGGAGGGACAGAACTTAAGTACAGACGATGCATATAAATGGCCAGTAGGCGGCACCAACCTATTCTTTGTAAGGTGCGGAATATTGTGTCTGCTTAATTTAGGAGAGACAGAACACTTCAATTTCACAATTATTGAGGCCACTGTGCTCCTGGGAACACGCAAAGCTTTAGAAATGGTTTTATACCCTTATGATCTATGCCTCGCCACAATTTTATTGTAGGTAGAGAGAGGTACAGAGAGTGGAATTCATGGCTTTTCATGGGGCTGTGGAAATATAATAATGGGAAAATGGGAATTAAAAAAAAATTACATTTAGAACATATTGGAATAGGCCTATATTTAGAAAATATGTAGGCCTAAAGTTTACTTTCTTAAAACATATTCTGTTTTAATGTTTCAAGACATCATTTGCCACTGGCCACTGGAGTGGCATTTCTATGGTTCTCCAACACAGGGACACAGGCTATGGTGGTGGAAACAAACCATTTTATTGTAGCGAGTGGCAAGATGTTACAAGCCGGGAGAAGATGGAATATGTCATGACAAGGGCTCGTCCAATGTGTGTGTGGGAATGTGTGATTTTACCTGTGCTCATCGATTGCTCTGATGAGCAACAGGTGTACAGCCACCCGTGATCCTGGAGATAGGTGTGGCTGCTTAAATTACACTAGCCCCACACCACAACATGTTTTTAAGTTTATGCAACAGCTGTGTGTGCACTAGGGCTGAACCCGTGCTGGCCCATTGGCCAAAAATCATGTTTGAATATTCCTTCTGAAAAAACACATACGTTTGAATATATTCAAATATCTATTACAATTTTAAAATGTTACAATTTGACCAACTTTCAACTTTCGCTATGTTATTGCGCATTAGGTTGAAGAAGGCAAACCAATACAATGAGACATGACGGACAGAGCAGCGGAGTGGACGGACAGGTCATTCACTTGATCTGCTGCTAACGTAAGCTGCGATGCACTGTGTGTTCTGACACCTTTCTATCATAGCCAGCATTAACTATTTCAGCAATTTGTGCTACAGTAGCTCTTCTGTGGGATCGGACCAGACCAGCTAGCCTTTGCTCCCCACGTGCATTAATAAGCCTTGGGCACCCATAATCCTGGTTCACCAGTTGTCCTATATATATACATATATACATACAGTATATAAGTTGTCTCTCACCCCCAAAAGAAAGCATTGGTTCATGAGAGAGGTTAGACAGTTGCAGAAAAGACCTCAGGTGTTTCCCTCAAGAATTTTGCAGCCAGCCATAAATGCTCACACCGAGCCTCCTTTCATACCATTGGAGAGCTTAAGCAGTGTGCCTTGGCATTTCATCTGCAAGGCACACTAGTGAACCATTTATGGTAAAGGATGGATGAAGAAGGTTCAGACTCTCCTTCTTAATCCTGTTTCATTCTAATCCCCAATTCACACCAATTCACACATCTTCATTCCGTCTACGATGTGCTGACGTGACGACGTGCGTCACTGAAACTACAAATTATCAAGTCAAGTCAAGTTTATTTATATAGCCCTTATTCACAATACAGTCTCAAAGGGCTTCATAAACCCACATTTCACATAGAAATCAATGGCCTCCCCTCGTCTGAACCCCCATCCGGGCCAGGAAAACCTCCCAGAAATACCCTTTGGGGAAAAAAGGAAGAAACCTTGGGAAGGGTGCACAGAAGGAGGAATCCCCCTTCCTGGATGGCCAGGCTGCAATAGAAGCAGAGTGGGCGACATTAATAATATAATATGACAAATCTTAGGTTATTCTATTTCTATACTATGCAATATTAAAGCTAGACAGCGCGAGAATCTATTTGGTGGTGCAGAGCGCCGCAGGTAGACGCCTCCAGGGAAGTGGTCCTGACCCCCCCTCTCAGAGCAGGAGAGGAGGGGAGGAGAGAGAGATAGAACACAGTGGGTTAAAATCCAGATGTCATGTACCAGTACTATGGGGTGAAGGCAGGGTGAGAGGCAAGTTATCAGGACAGGTGTGGTTAACCAAAATCCAAGGCTATAAAAAAAGAGTCTTGATTTAAACATTTACTTCTGTAGAAGTAGCAGCTCTATTTTCCGCAGGTAGAGTGTTCCAGAGTACTGGGACCCGGAGTGAGAATGCTCTGGAGCCTGCAGACTTCTTTTTAATTCTTAGAATTGGTAAAAGACCAGCATGTTGTGAGGCTGGAGATGGTACAAAAGGTACCACTAAATCAGTAAGATAGGAAGGTGCTAGGCCATGAAGTATTTTATAGGTAAGTAGCAAAACCTTAAAGTCACATGTGAGGTAAACTGGGAGCCAGTGCAAGGTGGCCAGTATAGGGGTAATATGGTCAAACATTCTAGTCCTAGCCAAGATTTTTGCCGCAGTGTTTTGCACTAACTGGAGGCTAATACTAGACATCAGAAGGCCAGAGAGCAACAAATTACAGTAATCTAAGCAGGATGTTACAATATTACAAAAAGGACTATGGTCTCTGCATCACTCATGGATAGAATGGGTCGTATCTTAGCAATATTGCAAAGATGGAAAAATGCAGTTCTGGTAATGTTCTTAATATGCAGTTGAAAAGAGAGAGTGGGGTCAAATTTAACTCCAAATTTTTTTGCTGAGTTACTTTGGGTAATAGTACAGTTATCAAAGTTCAGAGTGGTATCCTTAAACAGGTGCCTGTCTGGCAGGACCAATAACCAGCATCTCAGTTTTCTCAGCGTTGAGAAGCAAGAAGTTCAAGAAGAAGTTTAATTTCAGCAAGACATACCTCTAGAGTACGACAATTGTGCGGGTTAGTTAGTTCTAAGGGCGTGTATAGTTGGGTATCATCAGCATAACAATAAAAGCTAATGCCATATTTGCGTATGATATCTCCAAGTGGCAACATATAGATACTAAACAACAAACGGCCAAGCACCAATCCCTGCGGGACCCCACAAGAAACATTACAATACTTAGAGGTCACATTGCCATGAATTACATGGTGTGTCCTCTCTGAAAGATAAGATCTAAACCAGGAAAGTGCCAAACCTCTAATGCCAATGCACATGTCAAGGCGATCTAGCAGTAGGTTATGATCAACAGTATCAAAAGCAGCACTGAGGTCGAGTAATAGAACTACTGATTAGGTGTTGGTGACCATTGCTAATAAAATATCATTAACGACTTTTGTAAGGGCCATCTCAGTGGAGTGGAGCACTCTGAATCCGGACTGAAATAATTCAAATACATCACTAGAGGACATGTGATCAGTAATCTGTTGTGCTACAATTTTTCAAGAATTTTGGAGAGAAGGGGAGATTTGAGACTCGCCTATAGTAGCTATTCTCAGGGTCGAGGTTGGTTTTTTTAACCTCTTTAGCACGGCGAACCCTGACCCTTTTTCCCCATTCACAATTTGGTGCAGCAACTAATCACAGATAATGGAGCATGGGGAATGGCCATCATTAGGCATGAATATCATGTTTAAAGCCCCTTTAAACTCAATATATTAATAATTTTATCAGGCGTAATTAAAAATAGAATATTTATTACCTTTTGATTGATAGAAAACATTGATATACAGTGTCAAGCTGCATCTCAAATGATTCCTTAGGGTCTCAGCTTTCTGAAGGTGTAAGGCACTTGTATGTGGCACCAACTGCTGACCCACACCACCCCCCAAACTCCAACCCCTCCACCTCACTCAGAGCCCAAGAAATGGGCCTGAAGCTTAAGAGGTTAAGTAAGGGTCTAATCATGGCTGTCTTAAAAGCCGTAGGTACAGTGCCAGAGGAGAGAGATGAGTTAATAATGTTAAGAATAGAGGGTCCTAAAATTGGAAACAGCTTTTTAATGAGCTTTCCAGGGAGTGGGTCGAGTAAGCATGCCGTTTTGCTGCTCTTACCAACTGCGCTAGAGTTTCAAGAAATACTGTTTCAAGGTGTGAGAGGTTATCGATACCATCTGTCCTAGCACCTGATCCAGTATCACTATTGGGATGATTCGATTGGGGTTGAGTCAGAGTGCTTTTAATCTCTTCTCTAATTAGGTAAAATTTCTGAGTAAAGAATTGCATGAAGGCATTAGCTGTAAAGTGGGAGCTGTTGAGAATTGGCTGTTGTTGGGTTAGCATACTGTCGCTACCCTAGATTCTTTTTATTAAGACAAATTAACCTGGAGAAATACTTCGTTTTGGCTAACGAAAGAGAACGTTTGTAGTTCGGCAAACTATCGCCCCATGTCTGACGGAACTCTTCAAGCTTAGTGACACGCCATTTATGCTCAAGTTTCCACAGGATTGCTTAAGTGCTCGGTCTTATCTGTAAACCATGGAGTTTGTTTCCTAACACGCAATTTTATTCTTAGTGGTCAGACATAGCAGATGTATAGGGGAGAACCACTACATTAGAGATTAGCCGCATAAAGCCAGATGTATCAATTATTGTCTGGAACGCCCTGCCAAGGGGTTCAGATGGGGAGTTCACATGAATATTAAAATCCCATAATTAAAATATTATCTGCGTGCATCACCATGTCAGAAACAAAATCAGAGAATTAATCTAAGAAGCTCGAGTAGGGGCCAGGTGGGCGGTAGATCACTGCTAGGTAAATGGGCAGTGGTGTCAAAGACGGCATAACAAGAACCTCAAATGTTTTAAAGTCATTGTTCAATTTAGGATTGAGGTTAAGATTAGATTTAGAGATGAGGGCAATGCCACCACCTTTCTTGGATGGACACGCAACATGGGAGCTAACATAGTTTGGTGGAGAAGAGTCATTTTGTGGTAAGAAATAATTTTGCTTTAACCAAGTCTCACATAGATCCATCATATCCACATTTTGGTCTCTGATCAAATCATTAATTAACAATACTTTGGAGGGGAGTGAGCTGATATGCATTAGACCAATTCTCATTAAAGTAGGCTGATCGGTGCTCTTCACCCCCATTCCCTTCCTGGTATAAATTTTTAGTGAGATTGTGTTGATTAGAGCCTGATTTGTATTTCGAGGAACTATAAGCACGGCGGGAATTGATACTGCGGGTATCTGGTAGGAAATGCCGGGTAATCTACAAACACTGTGATTAGGAGAGAAAAACGTCTGAGAAGTATGACCAACTGAATTCATACAGAGATGAGAGGAGGGATAATTAAATGCATCACACACTACATCAGTCTGTACTACATCATTCTGTCTGGCAGGATCTGTCCTCTCTAATAAGCTCGGCATGTTGCTACTGTCCTGTATAGACCTGATAGACTCTACACCCCCTGAGGGTGTAGCATGTGCAGGCTTACTATTTGCCTGCCCTACCTTGACTGGGCTAGAGTCCACACCGTTTAAAGTGGTATTACCAGGCTCTCTACTCACCTGTGTCCCGACCTGCTCTAGAGTGAGATGTCATGCTTGGCTCAAACATTTATCTATGTTCCTAGAAAGAACTTAGCCAGCCACCAGTTAAGCAAGACCAATCTACTGAACCTTTCATCATTGCCTCTTGCAGGCAGGGGACCAGAGACAATTACTTAAAGCCAACTCATCTTTCTGGCGAGATCGCAAGTTCTATACTAATGCTAGCCGGGCTAGCGGGCCGGCTATGACACAGGCTATCGGGGGGTGTCATCTAAAGTTATCAAATTACTCTGCTCTAACTGACGGACACGTCCCTCTAGCAAGGAGCAGGGTGCACGAGGAGCACGA
>OMKR01044414.1:0-19184 GCA_900302355.1 Cyttopsis rosea | reverse complement strand
GGAGAAAAAAACCTTAGTTCATTGACTCTTTCTTACTGACTCTCTCACCATTTTCTCTCTCTCTCTCCTTTTGTAATGAGGATAAAGACGCCATTTGTCCTTTGATCAAGATCATGCACAAGTCGACATTTTTATTATGTATTTAGAGTTTTCCTTAAATAATTCAACAGTATAGAGTATCAAACGGGTTCTTGCTGAACACAATTTATTTCAAGTTATTTGAAAGTGGTACTGGCACTTTTTAAGAAACAGCCTTTCAATAGATTTACGTTAAGCATGTGCTCCTCTATATGCTGTTTCCATTGTTGGTGGCGGGGTCCGCCTTTCTTGCCAAGAATGCAAAGATCACGAACATGCAAGAAACGAAAGGCAGCCGTGGGAAATTTGTTAAAGCAGCGTAGCTAGTAGCGGTCAGCAAACTGTTGATATGGAGGAACATTTACTAAAAACAGCACCAGCCTTGGATGAAAAGATACCCTCCCCCATCTCAAGTAACCAGATCAACGGTCAATCATAAGAAGGCTACTTTTGAGAAAATGATTTGACCATCTGAAACTGTAAACCTGAATGCTGAAAAAATGCTGCAGTTTTGAATGGAATTCTGTGTTGTTTTTTGTGTAATCCCACCAGCACAGGCGATTCTATGGATTTACACCTTAATATTATGCCATAACCTTAGGTCAATTGAGATTAACTTCAATTTATTGCTGCACAGAGAGTGAGAGTAAAGTGTAATTCTAGATTTATAACTTGCTGATTGACTTCACAGCTACTATTAAACTGAACATTTGAATTTAAAGGACATTGATATGTCAAATAACATAACATAAGTTAAAATGTTGCATGTGGGAGATCATGCCAAAGTCATAAATCCAGAATTTTTCCAGATAATTTCCTTTCTGACTGAAATCTACTTTTATTTGGAAATTGCATGCATCCAGAAGGAAAGTCTTTGTTGTATTTCAAAATAAGAGCGCATACCAGAATCTGGAAGTCACTGAGGTGTGACTTGAAGTGGGGGCTCATCTTTGATGGTTGCCATCTTTAAGTAGGCCTCATTAAACGTCTATGAAAGTTGTTGACCAGAAAAAAAAAATGTTTGGCCTGCAGTACAGAACATTCCAAGACCATGAGGGATGCTGCTTGTGTTTAATGAGACAGACTTGAATGTAAACTGTCTCAAGTCAGTCAAATCTGACAGGATATACAAGTCGAGCTTAACAGAGGATATTTTTTTATTCCCATTAGGTCATATGATTAGTCCCACAGGCAGCAAGACAACCACACCATCAGATAAACGGGGCTGTGCTCCTAGCCCATGTGTTCCCTTACTTTGGATTATGGAGCTCACATTTGTCCTGTGTGTTTCTCATTCAGGTAACGCTAGCATTAGATTAGATCAGGATATCAGAGCACTAGCTGACTGATTGGAATAAGCTTAGACTGAACCCGGGACGCCCTGGGGTACCTTTCATTGATATTCACCAAGGCGGCCTTGTCAAAGTGTGTTAAGGAACTGACAACCTAGATCCCATCATGCCAATAAATGGCCCGGTCAGATAAACGGCATCATGTCGAAAAAATGTCAGTCCCTTCAGACTCCACCTTTTCCAGCACCCTTGTAATTTTTAATTGACATTTACTGCTGACATTTCAAAATGTGCACAGTCTTCTATTCTTGCACTATTCTTGTGCTTAATCCTTTGTTGTCTGAATTGTAAGTCTCTGTTGTGTGCCTTTTGTATTGTAAGCTTAGGAACATGTATGTTAGTGGAAAGATGATGGTAGTGATTTGCGGGTCAATGCTTTGTTTGTAGTCGCAAAGATATAAACTCCACACAAAACGAGGGAGAGAGAGAATGATTGCGTGACATCACTCTTCCTTCGCTTTTCATTAGTGGTATCATCCCGTTACGGAGAGTCCTGGAAGGCTGAGGCTTGGTGTATTTGTTCATTTCCCGCCCCCCATTCCGCCATTCCTCAAAGACAGATTCCACCGTGCGACTCCAAAACCTTTTGGTTTCCATTCTGACTGACCTTGAAATGACTCTACTGTGTTTGTAATTACTTCTTTGCCCCTGATTGACATTTCCAGTGATTTGCTTATTTTTCATGAATTCCCTCTTTGCTTTAACCAAACTGCAGTACCCATAGTTGCGTTAATTGTTCTCAGTTTACCCGCAAGCAACGCAAATGTGAGCAATGGTGACATTTTTCCTTTGAGAGGAAAGAAAGAAAAAAAATAAACCCCAACATATCTAATTTTCCTTCCAAAGCCCTCACCAAATGCATTTATCATCCAAACAATAGTCTTGCCAACACACTAACCTCATAACAAACCCCTCTTCAGTGGAGTGAGGGGTAATGACGCTTCACCTACAAGGCTCTTGAGAAAAAAAGAAAACGGGTGAAAAAAGGGGGAGAAAAACGGTCTTCTGCAGAGTCAAAGCGTGCGTTCAGGCCCACTGCCTGGATGAGATGGCGAGGCGGCAGCCATTGGTGTCTTCCAGCCATCAATCTTGGGCTGGTGGCGTTCCAGAGCCGCTGAGCCCTCTGCTCTGACGGATGTTGAGATAATTGAGTTATCCATCTCACCCAACTATCAGAGTTGCATAAAAATTATTCACCTGCTGGTGAATATTAAACACATAATGAGCCTCCAGTGTGTTTTAGGAGAAGTGGCTAAGGTTAAACACAGCATGTAATGAAATATGGGCCCTGGCATTGCACCACCTTAGCCGTCCCTCCCCGATGGTGTTGTACTTAAATCAATTATGGTTGGCAGAGGTGCTCCCATAACTCTTTGTATGAGTTAGCCTCATATTTATCTAATCGTGCTATAGTGTGCTTCATGCTGTAGTGAAAACCTAGCAATGGCTGAACCATTGATTGTCAGAACTAAACAGTGCTTAAGCGATTGCAGATGTAATTGCACCGCATTTCTTGTTTATTTGATATAATTTGTATCAGTTCTTTACATAATGGCCAAATTTTCAGTGTATTGATTGGTCGCCATTCATGATGGAGTTAGTGTTGCAGATAGTGCTATACACAAACAGACAAATGGACAAGGCATCACCCCAAATGAAGATGGTACCGATATCTATGACACAGTTTGTTTTAGTTTTTTTAGATTTGGATTTTGGCTTGATCTGGCATTCTGTTATCTTCAGTGTGTCTGTGTGGGATTCCCTTCATGATGTGATTGTGCTTTACGTATGTTAAATGAACATTTCTTATGGTGCCAGGGGCTCAGCTTGCAGTTAAGTTAGGCACTTCCTCTTGGCCAATGAAAATTCAGGAAAATGATGTACTTTAAATGGAGATCAGTAAGCAGTTCACACCAGATGTATTGATGAACAGATAAATGAATCTATGATTGATCGTAATGGCTAATATCAAGTTTGCATTGACATTGCATTGAGACTCTGCGTAATAAATAAAAAAAATCAGAGATACACTTACAAACTACAAACATAAACATGTCTACTTACACAGGGACATATCCACAAATCACAGACCAAACGGATTAAAGGTAATAATTGATAAGTGCATTTCCAAGATGACTGGTCTTTGCCTTCTCCTTTGCTAGCTATCTAGCCTTTTTTTCACCAGAAACCATTTATTTCACCAACTACTATATTACTATGCGGAAACATGGCAACCTCATTGCAGCACCTATGAGTAGGGCATAGCAAAATATGTTTTATTCCAAATAACAGATTTTCGACGACAAAGCTTTTTGTATTGCAAAATAACTGAATTAAAATGATAAAGATTAGATGTAGATATATGTCACTCGATTCAACCCCTCCCCCTGTTTTTCGACTGTCCCCCATTCTTTCCAACCAAAACGACAGACGGCCTTTGTGGAAATGAGCCTGGTTGCAGACTTTCCCTTTCCCAAAGTTAATCAGCTGTGAGATTCGTAAACTGCAAATGTGTCAGAGTTGAAAATGTTAGCGCTTCTAATGGACGCTTGAAAAGGTTAGATCTGATAAAAAGCTGTCAGCCATCCACAAAAAATGATTTATGGCAATATAATGGGACAGTATGGCTCATTTCTCCCTTTCGTATTAAATGGGGGTTAAGACTTTTGGGTTTACCATTATACATCATCTGGTTTGACCACTTTGGAATTTGTTGAGATGGAGATGTGCAGACATCTATTGTTATGCTATTCTTTGATCTTTTGTTCTCATTGTTGATTTAGCCTAAATCAAGTCCTTTGGAAATTATCAGGAAGATTATGTTTCGGGAGAGCCCATCATTTTGTGTTAAAATCTGATATGCACAAATTAAATTGCTGTTGGTCTCTTGTTTTAACATTTTTTTCAATAAAATATTTGAAGTAAAGAGGCAATTAATGTGGAAGGCATTATTCTCTCCTATAAGCAGAGCTTTTCTACAACATGACATATTTGCATACTGACACAATGGCTAATGAACAGATAAAAAAAGTGATTTATGTGATGGTTTAAATTAGTTGACACAGCTGCAATCAGACATCTGGAGTTCTCTGGGAAACTTTTTCCAATTATTTTTGTTACTGTATGTTGTAGGTATTACATCTGAAAATTACATGATAATTCTGTTGTAGACTCATCTGACTCAATCTGATTGCTGTGACATCAAATTAAAAATTGTAATGCAAGATATTGCATAATGTATTCCTTTTTAATGGATATGTCCATCATTTTTGTTGAACTTCCTAAAGCGGTGCGGCCAGGAATGCCTAATTAATAGAGTCTAATGACTGTTCCTTTGTAGACAAGCTTTATTGAGTTCACCTGATTATGCCTTTATTTCTGAATAGTGTGTCTGGCTGCCAACATGGCGCTCACACTGGATTCTTAAATATGTAGTCATTCATTAAATTTTGATATATAAGCTGTATAAAAAGTTTGCATGTCTATATATTTATAAATGCATAATCCTAATATTTTGCTGAACCTGCATGTATATGTACTTGCAAATAGCCATGTATCATGTGTACCCATTTAATGCAGGAGTAGCATAAGATGCAGTGGCGGCAGGGCCATCAGAGAGCCAGAGCAGATAGGGCATGTCAACTGAGCGGGGGTGCCCAGGGGCCATGGCAACTGCTGATCCAATGAGGCTGGACATTACAGCACCGTCCCCGAGGACAGGCACCGGCGCTTCTGGGTTGATGATGTGACGCCTCCAAAGCCTGTGCTGTGCCATATCGCACCTCGCTTCCCCTACAGAGATGTGGAAAGGGTGGTGGCGGGCTTTTTAATCAGGGCATAAAATTGGCAGATTTGATTAGAATCACAGTGATTTGGGCTAATCCTAATTAACCTATTTTTACATTGAAAAACTCCTTGTTTTCCAAGCACACAACGACGTCTGGTGCCCATGTCCGTACATCTGACATTGTCCTCAGCCCCATTTGTAACGTTATGAATGCCCCATGTGGTGCAGGAACGTGGCCTCTTTTATTGTTTCCTTTGTTATGACATCCTCCTGTAGAATATTCTGCAGCTAGAAAAATAGCTTTCCACAATGGAGGTTCCTCTAGGACTTTGCAAGTGTTTCTTTCCACAGCGGCATGCAGAGGTGTAATGCCGGGCCCCCACAGCGCAATTTAAAATACTAACCGCAAATGACAAGTCAGCGCTGATGTTCAAGGATTTCATGCTTTTAAGGATGCACATTTGGGCGTATTGTTTAAGGCGTCTGGGGTGTAATCCGCACACTTCAGGTCCCCAGCAGCCTCAGGATTTAGCTCTGGCTAAGCCTCCATGTCACCTATTTATTTTAGTAGGGTTGTGTGTGTGCATTATCCAAATTTGTCATTTAACATTGAGTCTGAGAGCAGCTTTGACACGGCCGCTGTGTGTATAAACGAGGAGCAGGACACAAAGCGGCACCCCAGCAATATATCCCCCCCCTCCTGTCTATCCGCTTGCCTGTGACACTCTGAGACGAGGGGGGAGAAAGCTTTAAGTAAATTGAAGCGCGAGCATGTGCCGTGAATTCTGGTTTTGCTGTGGAACTCTTCTGCGGATGAACTTGGATCTTTTTTTTTTGTCAGCTTTCATCACGTATGTCATCAGACTTGTAGAGGCACACGTGTATTGTGCTTTTTTTTTTCTTTATCTTCATTTCACCCCCCACCCCATTCTTAGGTTGACCTTCCGGGTTTCATTCCAGGAAGAAGTCAGCAGCATTTGTCATCTTTGTGAGATCCTGTCTGGAGGCACATCGAAGTTGGCCTGGATTAGAATGGCTCTTTGTAAAACAAAATCTAACAGTGGAAATTTGATGGCTGGAATGGTTTTGAGCACACACGGCCCCCTTATCCCCCAAAGACATTCAGGCCTACGTTGCACACAATGTGACGGGAGACACGCTGTGTTATTTTCCTGACGCGAAGATAGCCCTATGACAAATAGATTGCACACACCGCTCAGGATGCTTGCTGTACATCACACGTAGGTCTGCGTGTGCACACATATTGCTGTCGGACATGTCCACATCTATAGAAAGTTGCAGGGAGATGACTGAAGATAGGAGCATAATTATAGGGCTGGCTGTTATCGTACGAAGGAAGTGCTTTTCTAGCTTGCTGACTAAAGGCATTCGAAAGGCAGCCCAAAGGGGAATATGGAGAGGCTTTACAAAAGTAGAAGAAAACAAACGTACAATCACGGTCGCTGAAGAAGGCAGGCGGAATTTCCCCGTCGCGCGGCCGTCGCTTGCAGTCCCCTCCCCCAAATGTATTTAAACTTATCCGACGCATCTCCACATCCGATGAAAAGCCGCGTGTTCATACTGGTTCTATTTAAAGGCTTAATTGTGCCATCACCTCTGAGAAGAGTTGGATCCAGAAGGCTAGGATTAATTAGGTGACCTCTTCACTGTACTCTGAAGGCCTGGACAAAGAGAGTAAACCAAAAATAGGAAGGCAGTAATGGAAGAGAAGAATTTCAAACAATGAAACATAAAAGTGGAAAAGATGGTCCAAGACTCATGCCAACTCCTGTCTTTACAGCTGAAATGGACCTAATTGAACGGAAAGAGTCTCATCTTTTGTTCCCCTCTGAACTGCTATAGTCATGACATTTAGTTTAAAGGGAAAGCATAGGGGGCAAGGGGGATTCGCATGGAGAGGGGAGAAATGCATATATTAGTTCTGGTTGCACTGGCTTCATGACATGGCAAGCACTTAACAGCTTTTTGGGAAGGATTACTTGCCACTGCTATTTTCTTTTCTCAATTTATTGATTGTTGTTGAGGCATTAAACACGCAGAGAGTATTGTTTCCCCCTGGCTACTATAGATATGGGTATGGCTTATGTTATCCAATGTCCCTTTTTAGTGGTATATTAGCATCAAATTTCAGTCATTGAGCTGAAGATTTCTGGAAGTCAGTATTTTGACTAGTTAAGCAATTTATCCATGGTTTTTATTTATTTCATCTGGATTGTCTGGTGTTCTCCTGGGAGTGCAGTGGAGGTGGGTGGGCAGCGCTAACGGTTGTGTTTTGAATTCAAAGCATACAGCGAATCACATAAATTTGCCAAACGACAGCCAAGGAAACAATGCTTAATATTTTTGTCCTAATGTTTAAAGAGAAGCTCTGTGTGTACGAGATAGGGTGGTGGTACTCATGGTCTGTGGAGGCCCATCCATCACAGGCTCGAGCTGGGTGCGAGTGATAACTGGTTCCTTGCAGATAACCCAGACGGTAGGGTTCTTTTTATAGGCCCACTGTCCCTCACGTAACCTTGTTCCTTTTTCCTGGCCGTGTATTTATATCTCTTTCTTTCATTTTTCAATAACTTAACATCCATTTTTTGTTTGTATCCCGCACCACCACCAACCCTGAACAAACACTGCCTTATGAATGAAGCACATACACTTTGCCATTATAGTTCCACTTCCACATAACATTCTGACCGGTACAGGATCATGATGAATGATTTGATGGTTTATACCACTCTATGGATAGTCTGACCGTAGAGGACAAAGGCCTCTAAATGTATTCTATTTTGTTTGCTGCACTCCCCCTCAATACATTTTGAGTGAGCAACCATACTTTTCAATAATAATTGTAAACAAAAGTATCACATCTGTCGCAAAAGCATTAACCAACAATGCCTGCAATGTTATCAGTAACTATACTATATTGGATGTGATTGTCTTAAATCTTTTTCCTTTTTTATTTTATTTATATCTAGCTGTTTTTCATTTATCCATTGAAAAAGTTTTTTGTCTTTATACTTGTAATTTCTGACTTGAACAACCTCTAAATAAGGTTACAACGATCTGCTCTTATATCAGCAATTGTATCCTGTTGTGCACAATAGCTGTCCATTTGACGGATGGACCGTAAGTCAAAGTTGAAATTCCAGATAAAGCTTCATTGCGTTTTTTTATTTTTTTCTTGTTGTTTTTATTTTTATTTTTTTTCTTGAATAACATCACTTTATGTCACACAATTTTCTCACCACAGTGCACAGCTGCCAGTAACGGCTGAAAGAGATACAAGCACATTTGAGTATTTCCTCACCGGCCTGGCATTTGTTTAAGAGCATCGCCGAGACCCTCCTACCCGTCTCCGTTCCAAGGCAGCGCGCTCCACTCCCGTCTCTGGTTTGAGTTTCACGTCTCTCGGCGGTCTGATTGCCTGATAGCTTAAACATCTCTGCCTGCCTGTCCCTCGGTGGGAGTGTGTAATCAAAGACATATGAGGAGCTTTTGTCCAAGTTCTGACCTTCTGATTTTGCTCATCAATTCTAGGGGCTAATGCACAAGCGATTTCAGGTTAGCTGAGCCGCCCTTCCCCCAACCGTGGGACCAACATAAACGATTAGAAAGGCATTAAAAAGACATCTAATCTTCAAACATATGATAAATGCTGCTCTCCATTTCAGAGTCTTTGACTACTAATGGGATGTAACATAATTTTTTTTCTTTCATTTCATAACAGATGAGCACCACAGAACAGGCCTTTTTATCAGCAGAGCTTGAGGGGTTAAGAGAGCATGCCATGATCCACATTCCAGCCTTGTCTGCCAGCAATGTAATGTGTCATCGTAGTCGGGAAGTTGAAACGGACAATGCTCCATCCTTTCCCTTGGACCGATGCAAGATAACAGAGGCAGACATTTTTGAACAAGTGAAACATAAACTCTGGCCAGAGTTTGGAGCTCTGAGCCGTGCCTCTTTGAATGGCAGCCATGGATGTGTCAGAGAAATCTATTTCTCATTTTGAGGGATATCTCTATCAGCTGGCATGTTCAGCCATGAATCCTCCTCAGTGTGAAACCGAAAAAAATCTGTCTCTTCAATGACAGCTGAGTGTTTTAAAATGACCACTCTTATTTTTTATTATGGCCGTCTGTGTGACACAGAGGTTACAAGTGAGAGGGCAGAACAGAGTTGTCTGGTGAAAGGCCTCTGATATAAAGTGCCACTTCAATTGGAGCGCAGCTGCAACTAAGCCCGGGCAAGCTCACTGTCCGGCCTGACACTTCACATTCTCTTCTCCTCTTACTGTAATGGATTTGAAAACCATTAACTTCAGACAGAGTTTGGCCCCGTCTGTCCATTGCTGATTCCATGAACCGACTCCTCATCACTGAGGCCCTATTCATGACTTATCTTCCTGCTGTGGTCGAGATTCCAGTTCTAAAAAAAACACAAAAAAAACATCTCATTCAACTTTGTACCTTGTGTTTATTGTACTTAACTGGGTTGTTTTTATATAATTTGGAGTTGACATAAATTCCAAAACAAGCCCCATTTTATGATCAAACCAAATGTCAGTGTGACGACATTGGCCCGGTTCAGAATGTATTATTATGCGTCTGCCGTCCCTCACCATTAAGTTAAATCTAATTTTGAAGGGCTGTGTTTCTTGATTATGTTTCCAGTGTAGAGGCCAATGGAATACACCTCTCCTAATTTGGTGATGAGGGGGTTTAGCAGTTTTTCTGGAATTCTATCCCCTGAGCTGCTGACAGTCATCCGCCTCTTGGGCCCGCGCTATGGACGGAGCTCGCGGTTACAGAAAAGACTACTGGTTCTGTTTTGAGTAATCGTTGTGGTTTGAATTAGAAAGGGGATAAATTCTCAGAATAATAATCCCAAAACATTTTGCCTCGGCTGCCCGAGTGAAATTAAACACGCTCGCGTTAAACCTTAAACCGCTTTCTTTTTTTTCCCTCCCCTTTTTTTTCTTTTCTTTTCCCGGCCGTTTTTTGTTTTCAGATTGCAGCACCGAGTTCATGGGAAACTCGCTCCGAGGTTACCTGCGCCCCTGCAAAGTGATGGAAAAAAATGATCATGGCCACGGGAATGTTTTTGTAGTTAGTTGAAATATTACTAACCTTGTCAAATGTCATTTGGAATGAGAAAGCAAACATTTTTTAATCAGGATTTTAGAATCTGGACTTTCAAAGCATTGACTCCACAGGGAAAGGGGTCAGCTAATTGCGGCGTTTGATGTCATGTTTGGTCTCTCTCCCCATTTTGATGCCACTGCTTTGAGAAGTTATACACTTTCTCTCCTCACTCTCCCCTCTCTCTCTCTCTCTCTCTCTCCCTCTCTCTTCCTCCCTCGCACTCTTAAACTCTCAGACTCCTCATACAGAACCTTGCAAATGAAAAACTACCAAAAGGTCCTAGCATGCTCAGCGCTGCAATCTTCACAAAGTGTTTGCCTGTCCTTCCTGTCGGCCCTCCTCTCAACTTCAACCTTCAACCCCTCTCCGCATGTATCATTGTCCCAAACAGACCTGACAGCAATGAAATGTAGGGATCTGACTCATGGTGCCGGGAGTGAATGTGTGCCTGAATGTCAGCGTACGGTTCATGTGGTACCGAGGGTCTGTGTTCAGTCCACGGTCCATCTCTCATACTTGCTGCCAAAATATGAACCCCTCTTTGGACCCAAGTGTTTTGGACAACATTCAAGCCAAACCTCTTCAACAGGCCAAGCCTCCAAACAAACAGTTCCCATATGTCCTTTCGTTCTCATAATTACTGCTTTTACAGCACAAAGGGGTGGTGGGGGGGCATGCATCGTAAATTGTGTTTGACAAGGTGGGGTTAGCGGTTTTGTCGTAGCTTGTCTTTAGTTATTACTCATACTTCCTCCTGCCACAGATAAGGTCTACTGGTGAACATACCAAGGTGAGCCTTGTAGGTGCAGGGCCCTTATCACCAGCATTGATTTAGGGCAAAAGCCCGGCGACAGAGGTCATTGTGCAGTAAAGCCATCCATCATCCAGGTTTGATTTCTGCTCAGACCTGTCTCCAGGTTGTCTACACATAGCCATGCTAGAAGTAAATCCACGGGAGGGAGGGCTGGATGGCCGATACAGCTTGGAGGGTATATTGAAAATCGGTAGTATATTGGTAGCTGCGTATTAAGCTGTTGAGAAGTGCTGAGATATTTCGATAAACTGTATTTCTAATAAACATATTTATTTTGGAGAGGCATTGTAAAATAATTTGAAATTACTAGAGAGTGAAACGCCTTTTGGGTTAGGTAACTCTCTTGTGGAATAGACAAGCGATTTACAGTTCCTTCCATATAAAGAGTGGTTGTAATTTTAAAGAAGCCAATGCAAAAAGATTGAGTTTAGAAATTATGTTATTTGATTTATTTGATTTTGAGGCCGACCTTGTAGCTGAAATTATGTCTGCACTGTTTATTTTGCGGCATAATTCCCTATTGGCTACCGTTACCTATGGATATGTTTGAGGGTCTCACATTTTCCTCTATTTAAATTCAAGGTAGTTCCAACCCGTGTTAAATAAATTTACAATCATAAACATAGGAGATGTATTTATTTATTTATTTATCCATTTTGCTGGGGTATTTTTTCAGATGTCTGAAGATGGCTTTTTATTGATGCTCATGTTGTTCATGGCTTTTATGGTCAGACTTGTAATTTTTGGCTCAAATGCCGTGTTTATCCTGGCAACCAATCGGGGAAATCATACTTTCAAATATGCTGCGATTCAAAATATCGATTTGTCATGTAGGTTTTTTTATTGTGCCTTTTCCTTCTGTAGACTTCTGCAGAAATAAGAAACTCTCTGATTATCCCGGAGTGATTGTTTGGTTGGTTGTAAAATGTTTTGCAAAGTGCTGAACCAAAATGTTTTTCCAGAGAGTATAGCAGTCCCATTGATTTACTGAAATAGCAACCATGGTGGTGCTGCTCACTCCAAGGCTGCAGAAGGGAATGTAAGCAATTTCACCCTAGCCTGTAATCAAACCTGTGTCAGGTCGCCTGAGAACCTGTATTTGCGCGGTAGATCTGTGTTGAATTCAAGAGTAGCTTAAACATTATGTTTTTATGGTACTCTCCTTAAATTACAGTATAGGTTTTTTTTCTGATTCCTCTAAAAAAAAAAGTGTCACACCCCATTACACAAATTTGGATTTGTTAAATTAGCGAGGAGAGTGCTTACCCTATGACTTTTTTTTTTTTTTCTCCCAAACTGTGATGGTTAGCTTGTTGGGGTTGGGTGGTGTGTGTTGTGTATGTGGGGGTTCAACTCTCTAAAAAGTTGCCTTGAATTTTCTCCCTTCGGAAGATGATGTGTTTTTGCAATTCAAATATTTGCTCATTCTCCTCTCCGCTGCAAAGCCGCCTTTGAAGCAGGAGAGTTCTATCAGGACCAATGACAGTATGAGTGTACAGCGTGACAGCGCAAGAGGCAGCAGTGGACTATTTCTAACTGCATATTTAAATAGCAAGGAAATTCTAACTCTAAAATGTATGCAAATGATGGCATGTTTTGCATGCAGTTATATTTTTATGATTTGGAGGGCTTGCATATTCAGGTAGTGTTTGGTACGTGCCTAGCTTTAGCAACATTAATCTTAATTATTTCATGCGCTCGGTGCATCTCTGACTTTCTTCTAAATACATTTCTGGGGGCGGTAGGCCTGCAATTTGCAGCGTTTACTTTTGATGAAAGGCTTGGTTAATGGTTTTATGGTCTGTTTTAAACCTACCTTATGCATTTAAATTTCACACAAAAATAGAAAAGCATGAAATTCTAAATCACCTCGCCTCTAAATGTGATTTTTCGGCTTCACTCAACAGAATGACCTAGTCACCTGATCTCTTGGGTGTATCGCATCTAAATAAATGTTTATGTGGGAGATGAAAGCCATATAAACATTTTGACATATTTTACCATATTTTTTGATCAGTTGAAGCAATATATATGTATATGTGTGTGTTTTCAAAAACAAAAAACACAAAACAAGAATCATCTCATGCAATGTCCAGCTTATCAAACCCAATAAGCAGCTCTCAAAATTGGTAGTACGCCCGTCTCTTCTCCTTAAGGTACAGACCGTGTAAAATAATTAATCGAATTGTCATCTCGATGAGCAGCCCTTGCACTCTGTACCCTATAATTCCAACCTTTTTCTCCCCCTTCCCCTCTCCACAATCTTTCCCTTCTCTTTTTTTTCTAAACAGCAATTAATCTCATTTTTAGTCCAATTTCCAGCCCTCTCCTGGAGTCAGAGTGAGTCCCCTGTTTTGTTCCTATTTGGCTTGGTTCCTCTGCATAGTCATTAAGGGCCCAATTAATGTCACCCTTTAGCTGAAGAGTGCTCATTTTTATTGGGGAGCTGACAGTCGCCGCCATGAGTGCCGCAGTGTAATATGCATTAATTGCCCCGTAACACTGGTAATTACCAGTTCTTCAAGCCTCTCAGTAAACTGTCATGCCCAGACACGACTGCTTTGAAATAGATTACTCATTAGGGGGACCTGCCCTGTTTTCCAATGGGGGCTTGCTGGGTTGGCACAAAGAAAAAATAATCTGGTGCTTGAACAAATAGTTGCCAAAAGCAATTTCCTATTACAACTTCTCAGTCATTGCTTTTTTCCCCCTTTCTTTTTTTGTCTCTTACTTTTCTTTTTCTTCTCTTCAGATGGCATTCCAGATGTCAGTTGAGGAAAGGTACAAAAATAGATAGTGGCTAGCTTGCTTTCTTCTTCTCGATTGACTCCCCATGTAAACACCTGCCCTGGAGATTTCACTGTTTGGGGTATTCCCTTGGCGTCAACAGAATGGCCCTACCTTTTACATGCTTTGTTTTCTCTGCCTTGCAAAACATTGCCCCGAATGCTCTTAGACTATATAACTTGGACCCTTTGAATTCTGGGCATTTTGGGGGACTCTGTACATAATATCAAGGCTTTGGTGACGGTAGGAATTTCTGTTCAAATATTGAGCTTGACCTTGCTTTGGTCGTGTGTGTGCGCATATACTGTGAAATCTTTTACTTTTTAAATACGACTCTTTCACAGTTCCTGAAATGTGACCAACACAACTAGAAAAAAAGGAGTGGATAGGAAATGCAAATAAATGAATTAAATGGTGGTTAGAGGACAAAAGCCGGGGATGTAATGTGGGTGTAGCCGTTGTACCGCGATAAGATAGCATAAAGGAGAGACCAAATCAAACAATGTCGCCTATCGCACATCCTCCGCAGTGAGAGGTGTTGGCCTGTTTAGTCATGCTAGAAACAATATTTAGATTTCGCCACAGCTTTGTAAACCCTCCGAGTGTGCACGGGGCGGATTTCTCTCCTCCTTTTTTCCTTTTCTCTTTTTTCTTTTTCACAGCACCTTTGTGTCATTACCCATTTACCATAGCAAGGAAAAGAACAGAATGTGAAGACCATAGAAAAGCCTCTCTTACTCACGCGCACGCACGCACACACACACACACACACACACACACACACACTCACACTCACACACATACACACACACACACACACACACACACACACACACACAAACAAACACAGCTTCACACAGACGCTGCTTTTGTTTTATCTCCCTTATAGCACCTGCTTCAGGCAATCTGCTCCCACTCGTCTTAAATGAATTTTGTCACAGCCTTTCAGAATCTCAGCCAGCGATGGGCTAATGAAAGGAGATAGTACAATTTGAACTGACCAGGTAGCCAGCAGTGCACAGTTGTGAGCAGGGGATGGGGACACACCGCGCCCAAGCCAACCGTCCTATTGCTGATATACCCATTACGCTTCTCATTAATACCTCCCAGACCATCGCTGTGTGTGCGTGCATGTGTGTCTGTGTGTGGTGGAGAGGAGTGTGTCCACGCCTGCTTGTGCGTGTGTTTATCTGTTTGTGTTGGTCGAGCACTCATCGAATTGTTTATGACAGGCCTAATTGGGCTAATTGAAGGCATTAAGATTACCTGTCAGCTATGTGTATCCAGACTCCCCATCTGTCTGACAACTCCTGACAAGTGAGGGAACCCGTAGCATCCGTCATGATGGCGCCTTCCCAAGCCATAATAGGGACGATGGGGGCCACTCTAATTTGATGTGGACAGCCTCAGCCACACCGGTCTACTGGTCCGTCCGTGTGTGTGTGTGTTTGTGCGCGTGCGTTTAAAAGAGGACAGTCGAGGGATTTAGGCTAAGGCCAGGCTAATGGAGTCCCCTTTGGCACTCTGACAGAGCGATGAGGCCGTTTAAAAGGGAAAAGTGAAAGGCGGCTTTTGAGTGCAAAGTGACATCAGAGAGAAGCCGCTCGGGGTGACGGCCTTCGCAGAATGACTGACAGCGAGGAGAACTCTCAAGCACTCGGGCATCTGTGCGCTTGCGAGGGGGACATTGGGTGATCAGCCATACCATTAGCTCAGGAGCGCCAAACAATTCACCGTTTGCAAAGGAGCGACTGACGCGGCGATCCACTGATCTGTGCTCGGCAAACTGTCGCTATTCACCGTTTCCTCCAACACCAAGCTGAAAAAAACTACTAGGAAAATGGTCAAAATGTGTTGTTGGGGGACTGGTAATGCCAACACATGCTGTCCTGAGCATCTGGAAGGCAGAAGTTAATTGGTGGGATTCTACAGTAATTAAGGGAGGCGGGACTTGCCATCATTTTGCACAAACGGGCAATTGGAAAAAGGTCAAGGAACAATCAGAATGACACCAGAGTGTCCACAGGTCCTTCAGAAGTCTTCAAATGTTATAAATTCAGTTTTATATTAGGCCTTTTTCAACATTAACTTTTTTTATCATATTTTATTTATCCATATACATTTCATATTACTTAATTTCGAGTCGATGTTACAGATGTTATAAAACCCTAAACCTTCCGTTCAACCTACTGTAATACTTGAGACGATTTGTCTTAAATTTTGTTAAAATGTGTCTTAAAATGTATTACATTTTACGCTCTGATACCTGCAGACACCCTGGATATCGTCAAATAGGATTCTCAAAATGTGATGGTATTATCTGTTAGTTCCATAAGAATATTTTGAATAATATTTTGTGATTTCTCATCACAGTTTTAATTTTCAAATATAGCCATTATTTATTAAATTTCTTGTCAGTGCAGTACATTCGCCTCATCCTTCTGGTCTCACTGAGAGGTGAGAATTACACATACTGATTTACCATTATTGATTCCTGTAATCGGTCGTTAGAAGGCGCAGATATTTGTGCTCGCCAGGTCAGAAACCACAATGCTCTCCAGCGAGGCTTAGGGAATGTGCCGGTGCATTTCTCCGTCAGCTTCCCTTCCTCTCTGGCCTGTCTGGGAGTCGCGTGGGGCTCTGCTGTGTCATCGCTATGACGGATCAACGCTGTCAGCCTGGGAGATCCTTTTGTTTGTTTTTGTTTTTTCCCGCTCCAAAAGGGGGTTAAACTGTCAAGTTGACAACTTGCGAGACCCTCAGACCGTGCCCCTCCGCCCGCTTCTCCCTCCGCGTCTCCCTCCCCCTGTCCACCTTCATCCCACAACGAGTGAAAATCAATACCAGATTGCCTGAGGACCACTGTTTGTGGTGTGGGCCTGACCCCTAGATGTCCCCCACTCTGCTTCTTTCATTACATGTAGCTCAGTATTTAACTTCTAGCCTGATCCCTCGCCTAATTAGTTTCGCTGGGTCCCGTCACTGAGCCTCTGAGCCTCTCTCTCTCTCTCTCTCTCTCTCTCCCCCTGTCTCTCTCTCCATCTCTCTCTCTGTCTCTCGCTCCTTTTCCTTTATACGTCCAGCCTTTCTTCCCTACCTTCTCCCCCACATGCTCTCACATTGATGCTTGCCGTCTGGTCGCTTGAGGGGGGACACTCTGGGCTGGAAGTGATAAAACAGCAGGCCTAGCACACAAACACAGAAGCTCTTGGTCAATTTTGAACAGGGATTATTGTTTTGTTTGCACAGGAAATCTTTAAAAACTACACTGAAATTTGATTTGCACCCCAGATCATCAGAGAAAACATAAGTGCTATCCGGCCTCCCCATCCAGTGCTAATGGCTCTACAGGGGGCTTGTTCCCTTAGGCTCTGTGCCTCTTCACAGTACTGTTTTTACAAATCCAAGCTAATGACTGTTGTACATGTACATAGCTGTTCTAACTACGTTGCTAGCCCGACGCTGTTTCACCCCCTTGTCTCTGTGTTGTTCTGCTCACTGTTTGGCTTCTATAAATATTGGCTTGGCTTAGCCACTGATATCAGTTTATCTGTTGGAGGTGTGTGTGTGCGTACGGCTGCGTGAGTGTGTGTGTGTGCGTGCGTGCGTGCGTGCGTGCGTGCGTGCGTGCGTTTGTACCACCCACACATCCATATGCCGCCACTGTGCCGGCCGGCCGGCCAGTCCACCACTGACGAGGCTCTACGACATGTTGGCCCCCCGGCTCTGCTCCTCCCGGGGGCTAAAATTACCCTCAGGAATGTAAACAAACTGCAGAGTAAGCATCGCGCTTTCTGTGGCCCTTCGCCTGTGTCCATGTCCAAGTGACCCCCACCCCAAAAAAAAAGAAGAAAAACGGGAACAGTTCCATTTAGGAATAGGGAGAAAGGACTAGGTTGTGATAACATGTTTTATTTTTCTCTGTGTGTAATTACAGTAGGTATTTTTCTTGGTTTCTGTTCAAGTAGCAGGTCTGATAATATGTAATAGTGTCTGGTGATGGGGATCCTAGCAGACGAAATATTCCCGCATCCAACAGACATCTGAGAACCATCCTTTCTTTTTCCTCTCGAGTCTCTTTTCCCATTTTCATTTTGGGAGACAGATCGGCATTTGCGCCGATTCATTAGGTGTTTGGTGTAGCTGTAAGCAATAGAGCCTGGGTGGAGAAGTTCAGAGGGCCGGGCGCTGACATGTTGATTTAGTGGTGGTAACGCGACTGCACTTCCAAAGGTGCTGACTTGGACGAAAGCCAGACCCCGTTTTCTCCCAGGGAGACATTAGAGTCTGCACTCTTAATTTTTGGGGCTTGGTTCCAGTCGTAGATGCACAGTCCAGAAGGCCCCAGACAACAAACATTCACACCTGCCTTTTTCTATGCCCTGCTATTGATTCAGCCTTCACGAATGGGGGAGCACAATCCAAAATGTTACTCTTATCCTTGAACCTTGTCAGACTGGGGGTGTTGCTTCGGCACATTCACCTCCACATTTAAAGAATCGAAAAGCGGTTTATGCACAATTTTAAGCATTTTGGGGGGGGAAGCTGTTGGGAGCAAAGATGATCTCACCAGACAAAACGAAGTGACCTGAAGATTAAAAACGTATCACAATTGCATAAGATTTCTGGTTCTGTAAACGTATTTAGATGGAGCCTATCAGAATGTATTTCTAACCTTTTATATACCTTTTATTGTTTCATATCCTTTTCTTCATTTATAAAATATTTACTGACTAACGCTCAATATTATAACTTTGGAGATCGTGTAAAATATTTTAAAATATATTTATTATTTATATTATTTCCATACGCATACATTTCTATAATTAATGTTGATATTGTGGTATGTGCGGTGTATATAATTTGTGAGGTAATCAGCAGTATTAGTTTAAACGTCATCTTTAACTAAGGTGGTGTGTGTGTAACCGTGTGTAGTTTGTGAAGGCAAACTGGCATGTTTGTTTATATGATTATTTCCACAGATCGACAAGATGTGGTGCACACACGCATATCAAATGCACGTATCCTATGACCTCACATGTAAATAAAGCACACACTGACACAAATACACACAAAAATAATGTTCCTGTGCTGGACACATGGGTTTGCAGGCGCCGTGGCTGGCCCAACCAGTCCTAGCGAGGCCAGATAGGGTTACAGTCCACACTGTTGTTGATTATGACCATGCCTATAGGGGGGGGGGGGGG
>OMKR01044413.1:0-18337 GCA_900302355.1 Cyttopsis rosea | reverse complement strand
GGGGGGGGGGGATGTTCCCTTCCGTCTGTTCTTGGTTCATCATTTTCAGTTGAGGGTGAAGAGAAACGTTAATTTGAGTGGTCAATGTCGCTGTCGAACGCTTGGTTAAAGAGCCATATATGTGACATTCAATTGGTTTCATTTGGATTATTGTTTGTGCAGTTAAAAAATATACAAGTGGGCTTGTGATGAAACAAGCATATTATTTCATTTATTTTCAAACTGAAAATAATTAACCCGGAATAGACGTTGATTAATTGTTTATCTTTTTCTTTTGTCACAAAAAAGCCATTTACAATTCCTGTGTCCCAAGGGTTGCCTTGTGTTATTGTTTCCAATTGCCTGACCACTTACATGTCCTTGTCCAGAATCGTAATCTCAAAAAACGATGTTCCTGTTTTCCCCGATGTCAGAAAAACTGGCCAATAAAAACAGCGGCGGACTGACCTCTGGTCTCCTGCAGGCGCTGAGGTTACACAACTACTGTAGCAACGTTGGTTGTAGGTACTGCTACCAGCCAATTTAGGTCCAATTTAGACTTCCACACCTCTCCATGAGCACTCACTTGCGTTGGTCTGAACAGACTTCTATCCTACACACCAGTCATGTTGTGGATCAACAAATGTGGATCAACGTGCGAATGACATAAACGGATAATGTATTATTTTTCCAAGTTAAATTTATGTGCTTAGTTTGACACCAGAGCATACCATGGTGGGAACATATTCGATTAGAAAGAAGGATAACTTTATTAGGGGAATTTTATTTCTAATAACATTCATCTTGAAACTGTCAAACAGAAGCCTTGCGGAGACAGTGGGACTTTTCATTCATGCTTCCAGAGTTTGCTCCAATGGCTTCTCTTCAAACTGCCTGATGTAGTCACATTTTCCAGGAGGTGCACAGTGTACAGTATGTGCAGAACTCGTCTCCGCCTCTCTGCAAGTGCCACAGACGCCATCTGGGACTTTGCGCTACCGTTTCTGCATATCCATTTTGCCATGGAAAGATGTTTTCACTAATAAATTCAATCCCCCTACCACTCTCTCGCTGAAGGTCTAGGCATTAGGGAAATCAACTGTCAGCTGTAGGGTCAGTATGGCCTTATGTAGCTAGAGCCTGCCAGCCTCAGGGCTAACTGGCTTTTTTTTTTTTTTTTTGCCTTCTGCTACACATCTTGGGTTCACCGTTCCACTGTGTGCACTCATGTAATTATCATCAATCAATTACTGCTCAATAGATTTCATTTGCACCCTGCAGTTCTTCCAAGCATTCATAAATCCATTATGACTAGCTATGAAACGATCAAATTTTTATTTATTTATCCGTATATTTTATTCTAATCTATTTTGTGCAAAGCACTTGTTGAGCCTCCTCATTTCCACTGCAGCGGTATCCTTTCCATTCTACATGCTTGTAAAAGATAGAATTCTTACATATGAGTGGAGGAATGAGTATAACCTTTATCTAATCTGTATCATGTATCATGGTTTGGCCATAGGAATTCACATTGCTAGGCCACAGACAAATACCAGTACATTGTACCAGTGCCTTTATAACCTTTATAACTGGTTCTCTGATTGACTGATCTATTTGACTATCTATTTGGATTGTTATACCCTAAAAAATCAAGATAATGCCCTTCTGGCCACAAGCTGGATTGCGACCATTTATCCTTGATAGGTCAAAGCTTGTAGTAACGCCAAGCCTGTCTATGATCACCAACTGAATGTTAGGCTGCTAGGCTGTCTGCCAGCACTCTTTCCCAGTTGTACTACATATGCCCATGGGCTCACCATGCAGCCCTTTATAGTCTTTAAGTGTGTCCCTGGATTGTTTTTCCATCCACCTCATGGATTTTCTTCCTGGATCTCCCTTCCTGAAGGGAAAATAGAGCCCTTGTTCTCCCATGCCGTTAGCCTTCACCTCAATCCGTCCACTCTTAAGTGAAATTGTTTTCTGTATGCAGGAAGGAATTAAGTAACATTGTATTGTTTAGTTATTTTTCTCACATGTGCCACCAGAACGCACATAGCATTCTGAGGAAAATTCTAGGAACCATTACTCACAACTTGGCTCAAATGAGGTGTGTTGGAATGTATCCTGTCGCCATTGTGACCAAAAGGCTTCCTCATACATCCTCATGTTTTCCAGCTACCCCTGAAGCTGGGTTAAGCGGTTTCCCTAGTAATGTCTTATTTGGTTATTTTTCATGTTCTTCCGTTCCAGGGAAGGGTTGAGTCAATATTTACCATGGTGGCCTTTGTTTGGGATTATATGTTTTCATGGCCTCCTCTTTTTCAAGATGTTGTTGCTTACCAGACAACAACCAGAGTGGTGGCCACCTGATGCGGAGTCAGAAACACCTTGACAAAGACTGTTTCTGAAATCTGTTCACAAACACTTTGGCTAAAGTGAAAGAACACATCTCTTGACTTTTAATCACACTGGTAGTAGCTGTGATGTTAACAGTACTTTTTGTGTAATCACGAGTTGGGATGGCACAGTTTCTCCAGAAGACTTGCCATAAGGTTCCATTTAAAGGTCAGATGATATTTTGGATAATTACCAAGTGACCTGAATTTGGAATCGCTTCCATTGATGTAGTATTTGTCCTCTGCTGTGTGTACGTTGAGTCACTTGCATAAACACCTTTCAATCGCACGACTCGTGACTGAGACTGGCTGTCCCATGCAGTTGGATGACGTTTGTGCAGATCCTGTTGGAGAGACGGAGAGATCCTGGATAGACCTCCTGCAGCGTCTCCAAAAGGGAACAAGAGAACTGTTCTCAGTTTAACAATATTGTGATGTCTGGATGACATGAGGGTTGGACCCAATTCATAAAGAAAAAGGAGTGGAAAAAAGAGCGGCGCTGACAGAATATACTCTATATATATATATATACTCAGAATATATACTATTATCAGTTTGACCTATTTGTGAGACAGTAATCTACATTATTTGTCTGCATTTTCAGCATTATCCGAGCAGTCCAGATCATTGGATCAATATAAATGAGCTCTGTATCAGCAGATGATGCAGTAAACTCTGCCCTTGACCCATCGATCCAGATCCACACTGCTCCACTCAACATCTTGGAGCCATGATGCTTTCTGGAAATCATTGATGTACACATTGCAGTCCAGGATGGTGCTCTACATTGTGGTATTCACATATTCCCATGAATATACTGGACCGGAGTAGTGCAGCTTGTGTTATCATGACCCCTGGGTTTCCTGTTTTTCACTCTTTAATCTATTTTCAGTACACATCAGGTGGCTAACTTTAGGGTTGTTTGTTGACTTTGTCATTTGTTTTCTCACACGGCAAGCTTGTTTGCTGAATACCGACTGTAAACATTAGGTATTTGTATGCAGGCCTACTATTGTGCTTAGCCACCATTGTGAAGAGCCGAGCTTCGTTTCATTATAAAAAATCTTGCGTTCGTTTTTCCGTTCGGTTGTTTGTTTTTTTTTTCTTTTTGTGAGATTTTGTGGTTGAGTCAGCCGTTTGTTGTTGATGCAGTCTCGTTTTAATGGGTGAAACCGGTGTTTACAGTGGATGCTGCAGTGCTGACTGCATTACAAACTGTGTTTCTAGAGCATCAGCGGCATAAAAACAGAGCAGCATTCAGTCAGCTGGTTCACAGTGGGCTATTAGTGTTGAATAGCCTTGGCAACGGAGCTGCTGTACGGTGCTGACTGCCCACAGCGAACACAAAGCATCCAGCCGCCACTCTCCACATACTAAGCAGCATCACCACTGATTATGTGCAACTGAGCTAATCAAAAACATTTTTGCCCGAACAAGCAGGCTGAGTTCTGACCATCGTCTCAGGGGTTTTATGATACAACTTGTCTCTTTCCCAACATATCCCAAACCCGAACAATGCACACATCATTTTAAATCGTTCTAAGTAAAGGCATTGGCTAGATGCTTTCAATTTAGTGTGCTCTGTGGCTTTGGTTTGATTTGAGCACCTTGTTGAATCCCAGTGATTTTGATCGTTCAAAGACTCCACCTCGGTGACGCCAAAAGACTTCGCAGAACACAGCTTCAGTCGTGGTGTTTTTGTATTCTCTCTTCTCAGGTCTTGCATTCAATGAATTGTTGTGCACATTCAGGGACATTGTCGGCCCCAGGACTCTCTGTTCCACTTGACTGAATGGAGGGTGGGAGGTTTGTGCTGGATGTTTCTGCATTGCACCGCTTCTGTTCTATCCCCTATGTCCATCCCTCAGTCTTTCCTAAGGTCTCTTTTGTTGGCTATCTTATTTTCTATTCAAATCTCTCGTCTGTTCATATGGTTTCGTTCAGTCACTCACTAACATTTATTCATATGCCGCAGGCGCATTCATTCTCATTGATAGCTAGGATTTTCGGACATAAGTGTTTAAGCAGTTGGACGAAATGGATGAGGTCAGAATCGTGGGCCACCCCGTTGCTGTGGCTCCCATTGACCTCCAGTGCAACACATTGGTGTCGAGCCGTACAACGGAGGCTAACCTCAGTTCCCTTGCCACTGTAGCACATGTTAACATCAGCACAGGACTCTGGTTCCATGACTGGGCATGTCTGTCATTACCTGCCCTGTAGAAAAATGTCCTTGTTATGCAACTCTGCCTATCAGATCCACCATGGTGGATGTCTGAGATTGGAGGGGCGGCATAGGCGCCGTTGTAGCAACATGGTGTACTTCCCTGGGCTCGGTTGCATAACATCTGTTTGGCGTCTGTACAATAGTGGAGCCTGTCTTGCTTTTGTGTTTATGAGTACATGTATTTGGCAAGGAGGTTGTTATTGTGTATATGTCCCAAGTTTGTTATAATATAATTAAGTAGTGAAAGATCAGGGCCAGGGCTGTTCTTAGCTGCGGTTTTACTTGAAACGTGGAGCAGTGTGGAGTTAAAAGCTTTTTCTTTTTCCTCAGTAGCTGGTTTATAGACTGTACAGCGTTATTGTATGCCCAGCTTCTCAGATTCTATGCACACAGCAAGCCATAAGCTATTCTCAAGAAGCCAAGCCTTTTTTTTTATGTGAATATAGTCATGGTGTGGAATAAAATATTTCCATGAAAACTGAACTTGTTTGTGCTGACGATGTGACTGAAAATCTTAGGTTGAAAAAAGGCAAACTTATCCCTTTGCTTGACAAATTCTTACTTTGCCTTTTTGTATAAAGAGGTGCTACGCAAATACCATGAAACACAAACTCCTCTCAATAAGCTATACTATTCTTAATCTGCAAAATACTTTACATGTCTGTGGTAATTATTTATCCTTTCGGGTAAATTATTAGTTAATTAATATTAGTTTAACTATATATACAATACAAAATTTAGCCTTGGGCGAGAATAATCAATACTTATTAATACAAAATTATTTTGTTAAAATTTCTGAATAAATTAAAAAGTATTGATGCTTTGTTTGAAAGCTTTGTTTGCAGCAACTTAAATTAAATACCACCATAGTCAAAAATCCATTTAAATATTTTATGTCTGTGTGGCAGTTCGCCTGCCACACGCCATCCGAGTGTTTTTTCCAGGGATCTCCGACACAGGCAAGTTGTTGAAGCAAACCAGTTTATTGCAGAGTTGGCAAGATGTTGCAAGGCGGGAGCAGATGGAATACATGTTGTGATGACAAGGGCTCCCTCTGTGCGTGTGGGGCCGGGTGATTTTAACCTGTTGCCCATCAACTCCTCTGATGAGCAACAGGTGCGTAGCCAATCCTGATCCTGGGCCCAATTACTAGACCCGAGACCGGTTGGCTGCTTAAACCACACCGCCCCCACACCACAGTCTGTATTAGACTGAATTTGTTCCAATATTTTTGTAATGTACAGTATATCAGGTGGTATACTGAAAGGTTGGTAGCAATTCTCGATATATCGATATAAAATCATCGTAAGCCATCTCATTATTATCTGATTAAATCAAATGGTGGCGCTTTCTATCGAAATAGAATTGTGACATCCTGCCCAATACCCAGCCCTAGAAAATAAAATTTCCCAACAAAACTAAAGAAACCCATAACCTCAACACTTGGCTCACACAATACTGGCAAAACCATGTTGTGCTCCGTGTCCCCATAAATCTGAACCATTATGAAAGCAGCCTGTTCTATTAAAGTCAGGTTGAAATGTTCTCCAACTGGGAAATGCAGGATTCAGTACTGTGATTGCAGCCGTTTGATTGGCTCTCTTCTCTCCCCACAAGGCCTATGAGCGGCGGTTCCCCACATGCCACCTCATCCCCATGTTCGTGGCCAGCGACGTAGTGGACGAGGAGACCTGCGAAGACGGCTCCACCCACAAGGTCGAGCGTCGCTGCGCCCTGGATGTGGACGCCCCGCGCCTCCTAAAAAGGGTATGTAGATAGGGGGGATGGGAGGGGAAGGAGATGAGCAACTTTATTAGCAAACTTATTTAATAGGAGGAATGTGGAGTTTGGTCCTCCAAAATGACTCCACCCTCTCTGATAAAACCTTTTTTTGTTTCTATTTTTAAATAAATTGGGAGGTATAATAAACCTAAAGGGTATATCTTCTGTGAGGGAAGTTCTTCCTTCCTGGAGGAGAGCTAATTCTCGGAAGAATCCCAACTCACTTCAGATGTGATGAATCATTATCATGCCACATGGAGACACCTCCAACGCACGGTCGATGGCGCTCTGAGCGGGTACAGCGGAAATCTTATTTTATACAGCAGGGTGAACAAAGTCATAAACTCATAAAACATGCGTCACAAAGGTGTCGCAGCCCTAGTGACTCATGCCCTTATGTTTACAGCACAATACATCACGCACATAATAAAACAGAAAAGGTAAATAAATTTCCTACACTCCTTTTAAATGAAAAGCATACACCTGTAGCATAACACTACTTAGTGCAACATTACTGTAACTCATTATGATTTAATTACATTATATTATGTAATTTAGCAGATGCTTTTGTCCAAAGTGACTTACAATAAGTACATTTGTCACCGTATGAAACCAACTGTAGGTCACAGTCACAGCTAAACATTCTCTAGAAACAAGCAGTACTAGTAGAGTTGTTTTTTTTAATGAAAGTATGTAGACAGTAAAGGGAAAGACTATCAGTCTGATGTCAGTCAGATGGTTCATATAGCTGTAGCTGTTGTCTACTGTTACTGATCTAACTTTAATGTCTGCTGTCAAATCAAGCTTTTTTTGTGTAATGCATTTCATACTGTGGAACATGTGGGCATGTTGTGTCAGTTGCATTTTACTCCGTTCCTTTGTGTCTGTTCAGTTTTCTCCAACTGTTCATGTTGTCCATCGTGTGATGCAGATTGCCGGGGTGGACTATGTCTACTTCATCCAGAGGAACACGCTGAACCACAAAGAGAGGACGCTGCACATTGAGTCCCACAATGAGACCTTCTCCAACAGGGTCATCATCCATGAAACCTGCTGCTATTCGGTCAGTAAAGACGCTAGTGCCAAAAAGCATCAAACTGTACTGTGAGTTTAGGTATTTTCGGCAGCGGTGGCAAAAGGTGCCGGCAAATGTGTCCACCCTGGCCAGAGCTGAACGATTAATTGATTTCATATTGCAAAAGTGTGAAAGAGAGGAAATCGAAAGAGCAAGAGCGTGGTGGGGATTATTTTTTAATCAGAGGATGCTGTTCTTTTTTGTGACTGTTCATCCATATAGTCAGTTTACTGATTACAACTAGCTGCTGGTTTTGTCAAATTCATCAGTGCATTCTTGATGGAAAAGGCGGATCTTGACAATTCCAACAATGGAAAGAATGGCATTTAGAGGAGCACATGCAGAACGCAAATACAGTGAATGGCTGTTTCTTATCAAGTGCCAGCTAAATAGCATCAAATATGGGATTCTTTTAACAAAACAATCTTATGGATTTCCACTTTAAATTAAAATACATTGATGGCAATTTATATAATTGTGACCTTCAAAAAGACCAGTTTATATAATGTGTTTATTCTCTATAGAATCTTTGTGTCCCATGCATTCACAGTAAATTTACTGTGTGACTGAAATTTTATTTAAACATTTTTATTTTACAATGTCCTGTAAAAAAAATTACCCGGGTCTCTACCCAAAGAGCAAAACAGAACTGCATAGACACATGTAAACGTCATGCAAATTGTCTCTTTTGTAAGTGTTGTTGAGCAAGCTGTCGCCATTGCAATCATGTTCAGATAACTCCTTCGCTTCCTTCCTCTTTCCCTTTGAACACCACTCTAAATCGACAGAGAAAGCTGTGTTCCTACGAGCTTTGTGTGTGCTGCCAGCTTTTCCAGCCCATCACTCTGTGTGAATTATTCAGACCACAGACACACACACACACACACACACACACACACAGCTCCTCTGTGTTTTTCTGGCTGAATGCACTGATCTGGAGCCAGTCCTCGCTTCCTTTCTCCTTGGTCCCAGCACTGGTGAGGACGCTCAACCCCCGACCCCAGAGCCTCAATTTAAATGGGTAGATGCTCCCTGAGTTAATGAGGTCAAGCACATTAGATTAGCATCACACCAACTGTAACACAAATTTTAGGTCGGAGGCTATGCTGGGGTTCTCATTATGCGCTTAAGTGCTCGTAGTGTACGGGCGCTAACTGGGATCGACAGCTCTGTTAGTCTAAGCTAATGGACTTGGCCAAAGCTGACATATTTTGCTAGTTGAGGCTAATGAGGCTGCTTGTGCGGTACCCCAGGTAAACTTCCACATAATGGTTTGCAAAGCTGATTGTTCCAGAATCCATTGATGCCTAAATACATAACGTCCTAACCTTCTCGCTATCACATCACACGATCCCTCCTCACTGCTCTCCCTTTTCATCTTACAAACCCCGACAATCTGTACAAATTAGTCCACAATTTATGAAAAGAACAGTCACACACACTCTGTGTGAAATCTGCCCTCTGCATGCGTCATCATCCAGTGAAACTGGGCATGTGGTTTTGATTGTGTACATTGTGTGTGTCCATGTACGGTCCAGGTTCACCCAGACAACGAGGACTGGACGTCTTTCGAGCAGACCGCCAGCCTTGACATCAAGTCCTTCTTTGGCTTTGAGAGCACCGTGGAAAAGATCGCCATGAAGCAGTACGCCAGCAGCATCAAAAAGGTGCCTGTGTGTGTGTTCACGTGGTTCAATTCCCACCTCAAATCAATGAAAAATTTACTGTAACGGACAACAGAAGCATATACACTCTTCCTCTTTCTCACTCCCAATTCTTTTTGTGTTCTGCTGAAGAAATTAATTGCAGCCCCTCCAAACCCAAATCCTAACCCTTTAGCTTGGAGCGAGTTATAGAACAACCTAAAACTGCAGGAGTTTGTCTCCTTTTAAATATGTTCAAAGCAATGGTTAAAAGTACTGAGGAGATGGTAATTGTTTTACCTAGATTACCAAATTTTATGTTTTAAATGTTGTTTTATACTGTAGTGCTCTGCCTTGTCTTATGTTTTGTGGTGTGTTTTCACTAACGTAAGATGCGACTAATCCATGAGACTAATCTGGTAAAATGAAGGTAAAATAAAAAAACTCATCAAGTACAGTGTAGATGCAGACAGGAAAGAGGCCAGCTCTTAATAGGTTTCTGTTGCGTAAGTCCTGTAAAGTCTAATAGTGGGCAGAGGCCCAGTGAGTCATCGCCGTTAGCTGGGCTTGATATTTGTGTCCCTGAATGGATTCCACTCCAATCTATTTTTCTCTTTTCACTTGAGAGCCACCAATTTGGAAGCGCTTAATCGTGATGTTGGGCGTTCTATGCAAAGCTCACTGATCTGGAGTCATTGTGATAAAATTAGACTTTGCTTGTAAAAATTTCCTTTTTATATCGTTTTTCCAAAATGTTTTTACTTATACGTGCTCCCCCCGTCTCTCCCTCCAGGGAAAGGAGATCATCGAGTTCTACCTGAAGGAGCTGGAGGACGAAGGCATCACCTGGGTGCCTCGCTGGACGCCCTCCTCTCTCCCCCTGCCTCTCCCCCGGCCCATCAGCCTCTCCACCAGCCCGCCCGTGCTCCCCAAGCTACAGGTCACTCCCGCCATCCCCATCCCGCTGCCTGCCGACGCCAGAGACGCCGCGTCCCAGGAAGTTCCCAAGGACGGAAGCGCGGCTCAGCCAGACGGCCTGACGGAGAATCAGGCCGGCACGCCCGACGGTTGGTACCGACAGCCAAAGATAGTAGAAAGATAGTAACGTATCATAGCACTTAGACACACTAAGACTCACACAAAATTTAAATATCTGTTGATTCCCATCGCTGTTTTATTTTATTTTATTTTATTTTATTTTATTTTTTTAAACCATGCAGCGTTGCCTTTTATGTTCTCACTGGAGGTGTTATTTTGTCTTTGTGTGATGCAGACAAGCTGGACGCTGACTACATCAAACGTTACCTCGGCGACCTCACACCGCTGCAGGAGAGCTGTCTGATCCGACTACGCAAGTGGCTGCAGGAGACGCACAAGGGCAAGGTAATAAAAATAATAATAACCTTTTTTTTTTATAGCACCTTTTTTATACAACATGCAACTCAAAGTGCTTTACGTTTCATAGAAAGCAATTAATATAATGTAATTACAAATGCAATCAAGCAAAATGCATTTAATAAAAATTTTGACCGTGAGGATCATGATCATTCCTAAGCAACCACTATTGCTCTAGAATTATTAGAGTTGAATTACCCCAAGCAATTCTCCAACAATTATATAAACAAACAATCCCACGTGGTAGTGGCAGGTAACAAATACACAACATTATCAATGCTGACTGGAATATCATATAGATCCTCTACTTTAACACCAGATATTGCCCCCGCCCCTCTCTGCCAGATCCCCAAGGACGAGCACATCCTGCGCTTCCTGCGCGCCCGAGACTTCAACATGGACAAGGCCCGGGAGATCCTGTGCCAGTCGCTGACCTGGAGGAAGCAGCACCAGGTGGATTATCTGCTGGAGACCTGGACATCGCCGCAGGTCCTCCACGACTACTATACTGGAGGCTGGCACCACCATGACAGAGGTAGGCTGCCGCTCTGCGGGCCGTGGAGGGGTGAATCCTACTTGAGAAGGTGGTGCTGTTTATGTGGCCGTGATGCACACATTCTCCACATTCCTTTGTTTTATTGACACAACTTAAAATTGAGCTGGTAAACTCGCTGGAATGCAGTAACTCCAAACTTGCAAGACATGGCAGAGTTTTCTATCACTAACAAACTCTCCAAATCTCAAACTGATGCACTATAGTCCACTTAAAATTACTCAAAATGCAACTCGGTAAGTAAAGCTTTATTTATAAAGCACGTTTTAAGACACACTGTTACAAAGTGCTTCATGGGCAAGTGGCATAAAAAACTGAATGGACATTTAAAAAACAAAGATAAAACTTTATAAAAAATATCTTATCTATAAAATGCAGAGGAAAAATGACAACAACCATAAATATATAAGACACACACACACAAACACACATAAGCGATTGATGAAGGGTACCTCAGAGCCAAGTATACTGAGGAAGGAAGATCTGTTCTCAGATTACTCCCAGACTCGAGTCGGTTGTACATTCTACACAACACAACACACACACACACACACACACCCCTCATTCTTGTCAACTTTGGTAGCATTGCATGCGAATTAAACATGAAGCCAATCCACTACGCTCACACACACACACACACACACACACTTTGATGTGCTGTGTTGAACTGAAAAACAGAATTCCGTTCACTATCTTCATTGTTTTGATTCAAACACCATAGTAAACCACAGTCGTAATCGATCTGCGTGACATGAAAGGAGTTTCTACTCTGTTGTTTGTTTTTCTCACAGATGGCCGTCCTCTGTACATCCTGCGTTTGGGTCAGATGGACACCAAGGGGCTGGTCCGCGCTCTGGGGGAGGAGTCTCTGCTCAGACACGTGAGTAACGAAGCAACACACTCCAAACACACACACACTCTGTAAGAATGTCAGTATTTAAGGTAGCGTCTTAAGCGTCATGAAGAGTGTTGGGAATGTAACATTTGAGTTAGATTGTTCATTTTTCTCTGCTCAGCAGATGGAAACGTCCCAAATTCGCATTCTATTTGTTGTAACATTTTTGCTATTGGCATAAATTTCCCTTGACAGGATGAAAATTATATTTTCATTGTACGTAACTGTGGAATCTTTTGAAAAAAACGATTGCAATAAGCTCAAATAATTGTGATCAGGTGATTATATAATAATTGTGACAGCTCAAGCGATAGCATTATTTTATTTATTGCCATCCACAATACTTTTCACTCCTATAACTATATATTATCGTCTGTATTTCAGGTTCTGTCCATCAACGAAGAGGGTCTTAGACGCTGTGAGGAGAACACAAAGGTGTTTGGTCGACCAATCAGGTAAACCTTGTTTCCTCCTCCAGATCAATGCTAACTTCCCCGTGGTAAAAAAGGGTTAAATATACAGAGGCCTTGGTTATGTAACGCTGTTTCCATGTAAATCCAACTTATTACCAGTGGTAAAATGCACAAGGACAGACAGCGCTACAGGATATATGTATATCTATGATTATGATTATATTTGTCTTGTGTATTTAAATTGAAAACCAGTACATCCAAGAATATATTTTGGTTTGCCTCCCATCGGCTTGTTCAGGCATCTGAACTGGATGAACTGGATTCATCCAGTTTATATCCTGATAAGATGGGGGCAGATCTACTGGTAACATGCGTCTCAACATGACTTGAAACCTAATTTGGCTTCCTCCACACTCCATATGCAAATAACCACACCTTCCCTGTAAGCAACTGGTAGCAAGTATTAGATTTTTCCATGGAATTGGTGCCACCTGTGGCGGTATTGATTCGTTTGCCTCCATTTTTATGGAAATGCGCTCATGAAGAGCTTTATAGCATTATGAATTATTAATAGCTTGACTTTGAAACTGAATTGTTCAACGAAATAGGTTATCTATTATAGAATGTGTTCAGTGATTTCTTATGAATGAGCCGTCTCTTCCACTTGCATGGATGATGAATGCAATTGTCACACTACAATGACAATATGGCTCAATGCGTCTTTAACCGGTCAAGCCTGTATCAATAGCTGTCCGGTTTCACCCAAAACTGATTTGATTCCAGGAATTCCTCTGAATAAATGCCATGAAGCAATGCTCATTTTTGCACATTTGGTCATTTCTCCTTCTCAGCAAAATGTTGTAATATTGTAAATTATTAATGTGAAGTTAAAAAGCATCCTTTGAAAACTGCTAGACTCAGCAGTAAAATAACCACACTCCACCTGACAATGTACCTGTGTGTAATTGTACATCTAGATCCTGACTTAGCAAAACATATATGACTATATCGAGCTCTTTTAGTATTCAAATACCGACTTGTAGTATTGCTTCATAGCTCAGATGAAGGGGGAGGTGTTATCTGCGGTGGTATATTTATTTGATAATTAATATAAGTATTACTATATAATCAATAAGTTATCACAAGGTAATGAAATTAATGTTATAATGTGAAAAGATCAAGATATTTTGTCATAAAAATATGTATTGCATTTTAACACGATAATCATTACGATAATACAAAAACATTTAAACGTAATTTATTTATCAAAACATTTGTTTTTGTAATGGCATCAATGCACCACCATACTCACCTCCTCCCAAAATGAAAACTAAAACTAGGGGGAATTGTTTATTTAAAAAAACATTTTGGGAAATAATGGAGATGGTATCGCTCTTTTGTTGGTCGTATCTGATTGAGGACGTGTCAGGGAGAGGATCCAGGCAGAAATGCGAAAGGGGGCAGAGTGAGAGATAAAACGGGGTAGCAGGGGAAGGGTGTCAAGATTAGCAGGTGTTGAGTAGCAGAAAAGATGCCAGCGTCCTTTGTTTCGTGCTACTTTGGGACTCCTACGCACCTCTTCAGAGATCTAAAGCCCTTGAGCAGTGTCACCATTACACAAAAGTCTGAGAATTAATAATTTTAGCTGCAGAATGACACAATGTCATTTACAGTGCATCTCTTAAAATGTATTGAATTCAGTTTTACTAATATTAGTCTTTAGAAGTCATTAAATCGTCTTAAATTAGAATTTATGAGGATTTAATTGCATAAACAAACTTTTGAGTAGAGATTTTATTTATCCATCCAAGAAAATCCTTGTTCATACCCTACCCTTTTTATCTAATACTAACTGCTGCCCTGAACCAAATGTATTGTACTCACCATTTCACTTTACCCACAATACTTTGTTTTTTGACAAATCATTTCTCTGTCTTATACAATAATCAGTCTCAAAGTTTGTCTTGGAAAGGGCTTAAATGGCACTACATTTCACTCTCGGATACCTGCAGACACCCAGCCCACACATACTGGGGGGATTGTGCCTTTTTTTTTAAATATACTGTAAAGAGCTCTACATTACACTCACACTTTCAACCCCCCCATCCCTCTCCCATGCTGGTAGCTGTTGGACATGCCTGGTGGATCTGGAGGGCCTGAACATGCGTCACTTGTGGCGACCGGGGGTCAAGGCGCTGCTGAGGATCATCGAGGTGGTGGAGGCCAACTACCCAGAGACCCTCGGGCGGCTGCTCATACTTCGAGCACCCAGGGTCTTCCCGGTCCTCTGGACGCTGGTGAGATGAACGGGGAACACTACCCAAAAATCTATATTGGTGTACAGTAAAGGGATATAAACGTTAATGTAACGTGTATACAAACCACCCTCTCCTTACTGAACGCAGGTGAGTCCGTTCATTGACGAGAACACTCGCAAGAAGTTCCTGATCTACGCGGGCAACGACTACCAGGGTCCCGGGGGACTGGTGGACTACATCGACAAGGAGATCATCCCCGACTTCCTGGGAGGAGAGTGCATGGTGAGCAGTGGTGGGAGTACTCAGACCTTTCACTGAAGTACAAGTGCAAACACCCTAACAGTGACTCTACTAAAAGTGAAAGTACCACATTTCTACTCTAGTAAATGTATATAGGTACCTGCTCTTAAAAGTGTTTGCCATATCCATTGTCCTGATATATCAGCCTATAATGCAACAAAAAGTGCTACTGTACTTTTTCTTCTGCAGATAGGTGTATGCAAATCCTGATTACAATTTCCACAATATACAATATCGAGGAAATGTGGATTATGAATTAACTTGTAGGTGACCTAATTCACATTTTACATGTGTGTGTGTTTCTGGCACATGCGGCTGTGCCCCCCCCCGCCATCCTTTCGTGCCCTCCCTGCAGTGTGAGGTTCCAGAGGGCGGCCTGGTTCCCAAGTCCATGTACCGCACAACGGAGGAGCTGGAGAACGAGGACGTACGGCTGTGGACCGAGACCATCTACCAGAGCGCCAGCATCTTTAAAGGGGCCCCGCACGAGGTGAGGAAAGATGAGAAAAGTCAATGATGCTATGGGAGTGTGGAATTTTACAGGCAGGAAAAAATAATATATTCTTCAGTGAGTTTTTTTAAAATCCTACTCTTTTTATAAAATGTGATAATACTTCCATGGTGCTAGTTCTCAATTCTCTAGACAGGGTTGCTAAGGTTTATTTGGGTGGTGTCTACTGCCACCTAGTGTTTGATTTTCCTTGTAAATCAAATCCTGAAGCTCTTGAAGGAAGGAAAATGCAACAAATTTGCTATGAAGTTCACCGTGACAGACCCATCTGCCCGCCATGCGGCATTTGTAGCGATGTTGCGTAATTTATTGTGCAGAAACGCGCGCCATATGGATCCTCTCTTCTGGAAAATAGTTTGATTCCATGATCCGGTGATCCCGAACAGATGTTGTCATTCTTCTCTCGCTGTCGCTCTCTTCCTCTCTTTTTACATACGAGCCATTCAGCCATTGCTCTCACCCGGAGAAATTTGCTAGGAATACATTTTCAGAAACTTTAGTCCTTAAGTCGCGCAAGTCCCACAGCTGAAGTCCCTTACAATGTTACTGCCATTATTAATGTAAATAAATAATAATCTATAAATAATATCTAAAGTAGGAAGGGTCTCCACATATCATGAAAAGTTTAAAACCTTCTCCCTCCTTCAGCTGCTGATCGAGATCATCGACGCCTCCTCTGTCATCACGTGGGACTTTGACGTCTGCAAGGGCGACGTGGTCTTCAACATCTTCCACTCCAAGCGGGCCCCCCAGCCGCCCCGGAAGGACCCCCTGGTGGCCCACGGCATCACCTCCCCGGGGGGCAACAACGTCCAGCTCATCGACAAGTCGTGGACTCTGGGCCAGGACTACAGCATGGTGGAGTCCCCGCTCACCTGCAAGGAGGGCGAGAGCGTGCAGGTTAGGAACTTGAACGTCAGCCATTTTGCATTTAACCAGAAAGTTTACTGTGCAGCGAGTGGAGATGAATGATTCTGAACACAGCATTTACATTGTTTTTTTTTTGCATATTATTTTTATGATGGTGACCAAACATCTCTCTCCCCTCCTCTGTCCAGGGCTCCCATATCACACGGTGGCCCGGCTTCTACATCCTCCAGTGGAAGTTCCACAGCATGCCTGTCTGCTCCGTCACCAACCTCCCCCGTGTGGACGACGTGCTGGCCACCCTGCAGGTGTCCTCACACAAGTGTAAAGTCATGTACTACACAGAGGTGCTGGGCTCCGAGGACTTCAGGTAGGGGGGTGTGTGTGTGTGTGTGTGTGTGTGTGTGTGTGTGTGTGTGCGCGCGCGCAAACCAGGGTTGCCAACCTTAAATATAAATGTATACTGAATTGACTGTTTTTATCTGTATGCTATTAAAGAGTTGGCGCTCACCGTCCTCTGCCGAAGTGTACAAGAGAGTTTTGTGGTAACAGCCGACAGCCTAAACCGACATGGTGACACGGATAGATCAAAGTAGTAATTAATATGATTCTTTTGTATATTATTATTTAAAAATCTCATCTTTGAAATATATTTTTTTAGCTGGCACTTAGCTGGCCCTCGGATGAAAAAATCCCCACCACCTCAAGTGACGTGAAGTGAGGGAAATAAAAATCAAATAAATCGATCTGAAGAAGGCAAACTTTGGAGAAAAGAAAGTGACCAATCGGCAAACCAGATGAACAAAAGAAAAATGTTTTGAATGGAGTCCTGGGACTAGTAGTGTAATCCACCCAATACAGATGATCGCATGGAATTTCACTTTAAGCTTTTTACCGATTTAGATCTATCTTTACTGACTGTGCATACATTTAGGGACGGTTGGCAACCCTGGTGTCACTTCCCGTGTCAGAGGAAAGTAGACGTTCTGCAGTTATGTTTGTGGTTTACAGGTAGTGACTGTATACCGGGTATATGACTTATTGAAAATTTGTTCACTATAGTGTGTTTAATTTCAACCTCCTCATGTCTCCTTTCAGTACATCTCTACAACCTCCCACATAGTCCCACGTATGACGTCTGATATTTATCTGAGATGAATCTGTCATGATGTAAAGTCGCATTTCCCGAATCCTCCCCGTAGACCCGTTAGCCTTGAAGTCAGGATGCTCCTCCTTCCCCCCTTTGAGACTTTCTATGTATTCAGCTCTGGCCCTCTCCCTTTTTTTTTTTTTTCTTTCAATGCGCTCCTGTTCTATCGCTGTTCCACCTCCTCTGTCTCTTCCTGTGAAGAACGGCTTGCTGTGATGTGCAGAGTTTGTAAGTGGCCCGATGTCTGAATTCCCTTTTTTTTTGGGGGGGGGGGTTTAGCGTTGGCTTAGCTTTGCCGCTGCTTTTCCAACGGCTCCCTGCTGCCTGTACGTCACGCTGCCCACGGGGGCGAGCATTTGCTGGCTTGAGTCTGTCCCCCCCATTGATGCCAACAGCTTGGGTTAGCACGGGCCACAGGCCACGCCCCTTTTCCGATGCACTTATTGCACTATGCACCATATTGGAGAAAGGAGCCTACCAGCCTGCCTGCTTGCATGACTAACTATCAGGATGTTATATCCAGTATGAGCTGAGCACAGTAAATGCACTAAATGTGTTATTCTGCAGCCATCCATTTGTACTAAGTCACTTTGCCTTTAACACACTTGCTCTTTTTTAATTCTTTCTTTTAATTCTTTTAATCCTAAACCGTTTGACAGGATGTTTAGATAACGGCTGACAAAAAGGCATACATTAGGGTCACATCAGGGGAAAAATTTGTTAAACCATTAATGTTGTAAAACCAGTAAGAAAAAAGTTAGATATTTTGAAAGAATTTATTGTCTAAACATTTTTTTTAATCTGACGTTTATTTATCATTGCTTCCTACATATTTTGGCAGTCCTCCACTTTCAATCAAGTATATATATATATATATATATATATATATATAG
>OMKR01044412.1:0-16232 GCA_900302355.1 Cyttopsis rosea | reverse complement strand
ATCAGCAGCTGAGAATGGAGTTGGCTCTCAGGATCCGTAAGACTTTCCTGTAGGTGTAGCTGTACTCAAACTGCACGTGGTCATGGAAGAAGTACAGGTATCCTGTAAAATGAACAAAGCGCGGACACATTAATGGTGAATCCAGTTAGGGTTACGGTTAGGGTTAGGGTTAGGGTTTCTAATGGCTCCAGATATTAGGAGAAAGGAGGTGTTCCAGGTACCGTTGTGATAAGTGGCGGCGTCCACCTCGTCTCCCATTCCGGGGAAGTCCATCTCAATGGACCTTGGGAAGCCGCTGTCCATGGCGCCGGTTCCTTCATCATAGCTGTGTGAGAAAACACATTATGTTCAACATCTGGTTACTACTTTAAAATGATCCCGCCTTTTTACGTTAAGTAGAACCCACGGACCTCCAGTAGTCCTCCTCGATGAAGAGCAGCGTCTTCCCCGTGTCTCTGATGTAGACGGCGGCGTCCACCTTCTTCACGGACTTGGGGAGGCCCAGTTTGTGGATGTACTTGGGGTAGCCCTCCACGAGGGTGTACCCGTTCAGGGCCCACACGCGGATCCCTGCGGAAATACCAGAAAAACCAGACACCCGTTCAGGCCGGAAGATCACCACGCCGCAACCTGTCTGCCTTCCCCTCGCTCCTTGACTGGTGCTAAAAAAACCTTGACGTTGACCCACCGCTGAAGATGAAGACCAGGTCCTTCTCCGGGTTCTCGTAGGCGGCGTCCACCTTGTTGGGGATGGACGGCCACGTGAACTTGATCATCGTCTGCTCGGGCTCGGGCATCTGGGGGTGCAGGCGCCAGTAGAACCTGGCGCGAGAGAGTCAAATTTAGCACGCGATCCGCACAATAAGTCATTGTCTTTTCATGTTTTTTTTCACTGAATCGCCGCATCCCGTCTTCAATTACTGCCGAGTCTGTTCTGCCCCCGATGGTCTGTTTACGACGTATGGAAGAGACAATGACTACATTGTGAGGAACGCAGCCAGGTTTGATCAAATTTAAGTGTTTCAGACTTTTTTAAGTGTCTTTTTTATGCCTTTTACATCTGCTTTATTTCAGTATAGTGGTACACTACTTTTCGCCAATTGGCAGCTGTTCAGCATTTAGTACGTAAAGCACGAAGGCAACGTAAAAGTTCTGGTTCCAAATTTGATCAATAGTAACTCGTCCTCTACCTGTCCTTGAAGATGATGGTCTCCCCCCTGAGCTCCGTGACGGCATCGAAACTCAACATGGGGTCACATTTGTTCGGGGCGTCGGGCTTCGGCTTCACCTTCCCCTGGTTGGGGTTCGAACCTGCGGTCGGACGTTATTTTTTTGCGAAACTGGATCTTTAAAGTGGAAATTTGGCTACAAATGGGCTATATTTTCCTCAAGTTGAAGGACAAGCCGTTCACAACCCACCGTAGAGATCCTGAATGCCTTCGATGTCGTCCTCGGAGAGGGGGTAGCCTTTGTCGTAGGAATAGACAGGGAACATCAGAGCGCCCGGGTCCGAGGAATGGGACAGGCCGAGGGCGTGGCCAAACTCGTGGGTCGCCACCAGAAACAGGTTGTAAGCTGTCGGCGGGGGTGGGGGTGGGGTGAATGAGCTGTTGTTTAATTGATTTTATCCTTATTCCCTGTTATGGAGTCATGAAAAACACTTACCGCTCGAGTCTTTGGACCAGTGTTCGTCCTCATCGAAGTGCGTGTCGCCTCCGATGTCCTTGCCGGGAGGGTAGGCGTGGGCCAGGAGCCCGTCAGGCCCGTCGAAGGGATTGTAATCCCCATGCTCTTCAGAACAAGGGAGAAATAGTGTAATCAACAAAAGTAATCCAGTTCGAGTACATCACCTTACTCACAAGGGCATCCTTCTAGAGACGTAGTGTACTCATCAGTCAGGAAAGTCCACCTTTCTATATACGTGCAACTGCATCGCACACTGCATCACAACGGTCATTTTCACGCGTTTTCACAAAGTACCTTCAGATCCATACATTGATTAAGACCTAAGCACATCGTTCTCGACGAGCTGTAAAAGATTTCACTTAACTTCACATAACTCGGTCAGGTCATATCAGGATTGACGCCGTGGGTTTTTTCTCTCGTACCTTTTGACCCGAAGCTGACCATGATGTCGGCGTTTCCCCGGTAGAGTTTCTTGAAGGTCAGCGGCGTGACGTCGGACCACACGTTGAACGCGTTGCGGATGGCTCGGTCCACGTCGGCCTTCTTCAGATCCGGCGTGTAATTTGTTATCCTGCAAACATGGTGGGGGGGGGGCTCGAATCACACTGGAGGAAAAGTGAATTCGATATTACTGTAAGTTTGGTCAGAATGTGCACCTGAAGGTGACGTTGGTGTTTGGCCATTTCAGATTCCTGGGGAAGTGGTTGTACTCGCCGACGTCTGGGACGCCGCATCTGGGCTGCTCCATCACCTCCAGTGTATTGGCGTCCAGGTTCCCAGTCACCTTGACAAGATGGAAAGAGCATTGGAAAATGTTTCTCCACTCCAGTATTAATTACTCTTTTAAAATCGTATTTAGAGTACCTTGTATTACTCATACCCGTAACAATACCACTTCAGAGTTCTTAGTCAATGACATGAAATACAATGCGACCAATAATGTATTAGATTGTTGGAATCAGAGAGGTAATCACATGAAGGAGGTCCCCTGGAAGAATTGAGATGACAGAATGCAAGACATAAATTGGCTATTTTCTTTGTATATTGAGCTATTTTCTTTGTATATTGAGCTATTTTCTTTGTATATTGAGCCATTTTCTTTGTATATTGAGCCATTTTCTTTGTATATTGAGCCATTTTCTTTGTATATTGAGCTATTTTCTTTGTATATTGAGCCATTTTCTTTGTATATTGAGCTATTTTCTTTGTATATTGAGCCATTTTCTTTGTATATTGAGCCATTTTCTTTGTATATTGAGCCATTTTCTTTGTATATTGAGCTATTTTCTTTGTATATTGAGCAATTTTCTTTGTATATTGAGCCATTTTCTTTGTATATTGAGCCATTTTCTTTGTATATTGAGCTAATTTCTATGTATATTGAGCTATTTTCTTTGTATATTGAGCTATGTTCTATGTATATTGAGCTATTTCCTTTTATTATGATTTGGCTATTTTCTTTGTATATTTGGCTATTTTTGTGTATGTAATTTTTTTTCAGACTGTGAAGCTTTTTATGCCAATTGACAAATTCCTCGTATATGTATGTATAAAATATACTTGGCCGAATAAACTGGTTCTGATTCTGATTCTGATCGCTAACAATGGATAGAAATGCGTTAAGTCATTGCCATTGTCGCCACTATTATGTCCAGAAACAAATCCAACTGAAGAAAGGTAAGACTATAACATTGTTACATCAAAGTGCACCTTCAATATGGCCGAGCTAACTTGACAAGGCTCTTTTATTCACCTTCAGGTTGAAGAAGGCCTGCATCTCTTTGATTTTGGTTCGCATGACGTCCGAAGACTTCTGGGCTCCCAGCAGCCCGGCCGGGAGGTCGTAGAAGCGGCGGAGGTATCTCTGTACAACCCCGCCCAAAAAACGGAAGAAGAAAGAGGATTGTTAGGCAGCAAGGTCAGAATAAGTCGACCCTATGTCAACTGTGTGACGTTTAAATATGCATAGGTAAAATGTTTTGGCACAAGCAAGACCCATAAGCAAAATCAGTCGTACAAGCATGAGTAGGTGTTATCTTCTCAAAGTCTAGTGCCTGAGAGTAATTTTTCAAGTATTATCATTAGTATTATCATTCAACAACAATAACTAAATAAAGATTTTAATGTCTATAATGAAACATAAAAACAGGTCGGTCTAGATGTTACCTCTGCTTTTAGTCGCTTGTTGGTCTCCTCAGTGGACAGAGGCTTAGCAGAGGAATGAGCCAGCACCAGCAGCACCATCAGCAGAACATTCACTTCCATGTTGACTCCTTGTTCTCCAGACCAGTCATTGGGGTGGAATTGGGCTCCGAGGGGTATTTAAAGTCTCAAGCTACTTTTTTCTTTTTTTGGAAACTTGGCATAGTGATTCATGTAAAAGCACCTAGCCACTTCCTCTTTGTTGTCTTACAAAAAAAAAACCTGCTTGTATCTGTAGGAACATGGTGGTTTGGGTGAAGTGTTTTGGAAATCAGATGAAAATGCTTTCGGGAAACTTTTTTTTTTAGGATAAACACTTACAAGACAAGTCGAATGGAAGCCAGGTTTTTCCATGGATTTCATTAAAAGTGTTTGTGATGTGTTTTTTTTTTTCACATGAAAAAATTGCCATGCCAGGAAACTTACTGTACCAGCCCCAATAAAATGATGATTCTATATTCAATTATATTAAAAGTTTTGGGCCTTAATCTCTGACTGATGAGAGAGATTTTTGGACACTTTTTGCTGCGTCCTAAATTTATTTAATTGAAAAGAGTGGTAGAGCTACAGGGATGTTCTTCGGTTTTTATTTCAATTTTTTTAAATATATATTTTAAATATTTTTTTAAACAGAATTAGCTGTAGAGATATAATAACGATTTTTTTCCCCATCTGGTCTCATTGCCTAAATAAATCCCAGAGCAATTAATAAAAAGTTGATTTATATTATCTCATCTAATCTTATATCTTATTTAATCTAATATTATTCTGCTGTTTTCTAGAGTAATGGCTCTTTTTTTGGCAGAAAAGGCTCACAGTATCGCCTTTTTAAATTTTTTTTACCGAGATTACGGAAACGCTTTATGCCGTTCTTGATATCATTCAGATGCACATGTCCCATGAGAGTCATTCGGTCGGTTATTTAAGGATGAGACGGCCGCTGTGACTAAGACAAGGGGAAGTCACTTAAATACACGGAGCAAAAAGAAATCAAATACGTACATTGAATGCAACCAGACTCGCTCCTGTGTTGAAACCTAGAAATTGTGCAGATGATTTAAGGGGTCTGGTCATTATACAAATATTGACTTCCTGCCTGACACAGGTGCGTGGGACACATTTCTTACTATATGCAACTATTTCGTATCGTATTACTTACTGTGTTATTCAGAAGTTACATTAGGTTTGATACATAAGTTTCGGTCCGACGGTACTGCCAGAAGTGACTGACGGGCTCCTGGCCCACGCCTAATCTTCCCGGCAACTGGGTGTGACGTTTATTGGAACTAGGCTTAAAACTAATTAAATAAGTCACGTATTTCGACGTGATTCACGTTAACGTCACTCAAATTCACTATCAATACATTTATTTTTATATAAGTGAATTGTGTGTATGTTTTTATTTTTTTCATACTTTGCAACACTATATGACGGGAGTTTTAAACTCTCATTCGTGGACCAGGGTAAATGTCCAGCTGAGCAAACTGCTCAAAGAACATCTTTTGTGAGTTTTGCAGTTCATCCGACGGCCACTAGGGCAGAGGATCCGACTGCCGGATACGATTACGCCTTCGATGTGAAGCCGGCTTAAACACAGTTAAGTCAGGACTAAATACCATCTTTTCACAGCGGATCCAGGCTTGAAAGTGGTAATTTATAAGCATTATTTTTTCGAATTTCTATCTATTTCGATGTTTTCTCGACACAATAGGACTTCCAATTTCGGGATAATAAACTGTTTGGGGATCTGACTCCATTACTGGCATTTGAGCAGGTCAGGACGTGTTGCCTGTAGCGGTGTGCTTTCCACTGCGTTTGTTTGTGTGTGTGTGCGTGTGTGCGTGTTTATTGTGTCGGCGTATGTGCGTGTGCAGCTGGAGAGGGGTAATTATTATCAATATGTGCTTTAACAATGGATTCCTTGAGCCTTACGTACACAAAAGGCTAAGAGACTGTGTGATTACCTGAATTCCACAACATAGATTTTGCTGCAAATAGACGTGGAATTCCAGAGCAACACAAACAAAAAAACAAAACTGTTGTGGCCGCATAGAGAAGATTTTGATGGTTTTATAATGGGCGGTTGGTTGTTTGGTAGATATGGTATGTATGGTTCAGCTCAATAACATTAAGGGAAAAAAAAGAAAAATTATATACAGTATATAATAAATATATTAAAAAAAATGTTTTTAAATTCTAATTCTAATTCTAATTCTAATTCCTACCTCCATGATTGTGATTGAACCGTAACCGCAACCCCAAGTGATTAATTAGAACAACTGTGTCATCACAACAGATCCAAACAGTTCGTCCTGGAGCTGTTTGGACAGCGGTCGACAACCTAGCTCCACTGACTGAGTCACGGGGCAGGAGAGCAGGATCGGGGGATTTTGGTTGTTTCTCCAGCCACATAGGAGCACAAAGACACAAACAGGATGAAGAGCGTGTTCACCGCTGATCTGTGTTTTTTTTGTTTTTTTTTTCAACGAAGCAGCATTAAATTTTTTTGCTGAATGTGAATATATTATTCCCACTTTTTCTCCACAATTATTGGAGCCTAAAATAAATAAATAATAATGGGTTGGCTAACTCTAACCCTAATAATAATAATAATAATAATAATAAACAAAAATTTAAATTTAAATTTAAATAAATAAATAAACAAACAAATAAATAATAAAGAATATACAGTCGCATATTATATTGTAGGTATTCCTGATTGACCATAAAATATTTTTGACAGCCAAAACAAATCTATAGCCAATTCAAATATAATCAGCTTTGTTTGTTCCGGTTGCTATGGTGATGTTGACAGTGACTTTGGATTTCTGACACCCCAGCTCCAAAAAATCTATTTGGAGAAAAATTGAGGGGGAAAGAGACCATCAGAACTGATTCTTATGGTCTGGCATCGTGACGTGAAACAGGGATTTCTCGGTTGAAAAAACGATCGGGCCAACGAGTTAGCCAACGATTAGCCAATCAATGGCATGGGCGGGCGGGACTAACGATTAGCCAATCGGCGCCATGGGCGGGACTAACGCGTTGGAGGAGTAATAACAACAATGGCGGCCGACAAGATAGACGCTGCTATCGAGGCTGTTCTAAATGGATTAAAAGTACAAATTACTTACTTTTTTCACACATTCTTTTAGCAAATGCGTCCTGGGCCACACACTGAAGGACCGCCTACTCAACTGACGTGCTCCGCGTCTTTGCAAACGGAAATGATGTACGTATTTATTTGCATATAGAGCGGGGAAGTGAGATCCGATCTCTCGAGACGCATGTGGAGACGCATTCTTAGAGCTGATCACTTCGGATCGGATCACCCAAGACGCATGTTCATGGTGTTTCCTGAACACCAGCTCTTTTCCCCTTTTGTTTTGTTTTCATTTACATGATTTTTATTTTTATTTTTAGAAATGTAGAAATGTCATTGATTTTTTTTGTTCTTCTCATTGCTTTTATTCTGTTTATTTATTTATTTCATTTGTAATATTTGTCCTCTTAGTTGTGACCTTTTTGCTGCCTCATAGCTGAAGTTTTTATTATTATTATTATTATGATGATGATTATTATTAGAAGAAGAAGAATTTATTTGTCATACAACACATGCATACAGAGGGTGGTGACAACACACACACACACACACACAGAGTGGTGACAATGAGACTTAGTCTCTGCATTCATCCCATTCTCGCCGTCCTTCCTCCAGGGGCAGCCATCACTTCGTCGGCGCCCGGGGACCAATTCCAGGTGGATCCATGTCGTGGACAGGGAAGTGTTTCTACACGTTTTTAGTCGGGGTCCTTATGTTGGAGGAGACAACATGCGAACACGGGGAGAACGTGCAAACTCCACACAGAAAGGCCCCTGATCGGGAGATAACCAACTAACAGCGCTCCAGGCGGGAATCAAACCCAGGACCTTCTTGCTGTAAGGCAGCAGTGCAAGCACTGTCATCATCATCATCGTCATTATTATTACACTATATAGAAATAATAATAATAATAACACTGAATGAAGGATGTTTTGAAGTTTTGTTTTGAATGTGGGGATTAATAATCATACATTGTAGAAGTTTGAACTGCTTACTGTGGATATTGGCAAGTGACATAACCATAACCATTTCTGAATAAAAAGGGGACTCAAGATCAAATCTGGATCATTAGACTCAGAACCAGGATGATCCAGGATCCATATAGTCCCATCAGCTCATAAGTCCCTATATCTATGGTTAAATTGTTGATTGTATGAATGAGTAAAGTCCTTTATCCTGTTTACACCGACAAATGATAGATAGATAGATAGATAAGAAGAAGGATTTATTGATCACACATTAACCACACACATGCGGAGGGTGACACACACACATGCACACATGCAGGAGTGGCGAACGATGAGATACAGTCTCTGCATTTATCCCATCTTGGCCGTCCTTCCTCCAGGGGCAGCCAGGAGCAGTGGGCTAGATAGATGACTGACTGGCTTACTGACCAAGTGACCAACTAAATGACTGACTAACTAAGATGTAATCTTTTATATATATTTATGCAAACTTGCACAATTCCTACTTTTGTAGGAATTGATGATGCAGAAGTTTATTGTTTATTGTTGTTTATTGTTTATTGTATATGCAGAAGTTTCCTGTCTTGTGTGATCTAACATTTGCATTTCAAGCATATCATCTTTTTCTTTTTCTCCATGTGCAGTTGATTTACTCTCCTCAGGGTGCTTGCTGTGGTTGAAAGGAGAAAGGAGAGTCGTACTGAAACGTACCGCCAGGGAACAGCAGAGTTCCTGTAAGAACCGGACCAGTTGTTACCACTTGTTGGCAGCTCTCCAGTTGTTCTGATGTCAGGTTCTAACCTAAAGGATGTTTGTCTTTTGCCAAATTGCCACTTTGTTGAATGATCTGGCGCTAAGATGTCTACAAAACAAGGTAACAGTCAAAAACTAGAAAACAAAACACTCAAACACAATTCCCTTCCATGAGACTGCTCTCGTGCCCAAGTGAAAACAAATATATTCCAAGTATGTTATCTGAAAGTATACTTAGCATATTTAGCATCATTTTTATGTATTCACAATCAATACAATAAAGTTGTGTTAAATTGAAACCACTGAAGTTATACTTATTGTGTTATATATTTTAAATATATTTTTCTCATGTAAACTTCTTTACAGTTAGTCAGATACAGCATATTAATGACTATACCAAATCTGTATTTCAAATTAGTACACAAAAGTAAATATGAAGTCCCATATAATACACATCAAGTATATTCCGTCAGATTGTGATTGGTTGTTGATCTAATCATGACAGAGGCATTTTGTGGCAATAACAAAAATATTTTTGTTGGAAAATTGTTTGCTTTCATGGTTGCAATGTGTGGTTGAAGGACGCTGGCGTTGGTGCACGTTGTGCAATGCTGTGCATTAGGAATGCCTCCCGTGAACCATGCCCACAGGCTGCAGATTGTGAAAACACTCAGCAAAACAAGACGGTGTAATTTTAGAAAACACTCAGAGGCTGTTGGGGCGTACGGCGCGATTATGCAGCAATGTTGTTTGGTGAAGGATGGTTATGAACCATGGTTATTTGGGAGAAAAGAAAATGCAGACATGGAAACAAAGACTCCCAAAACACACACACACACACACACACACACTGGTGCAACTAAGATGAATGCATGACTCCTTAAACACAAATTTTAAAGTTGCCTCCAGTATCGATGTCTGCGAGTTGCAGTTGCTTCTGCTTTGTTGTTTTATTTTCCCACAAAACGGGACAACGTAAAGTATGTTTTAAGTGCAATGTGAAAGTTGTGATTAAGGGAGACACTGTGTTGTTTGGGGCGGTGCGGCGACGAGCACTTTGTCCCACATTGCGTGTAAGCTGTCAGCAGCACTGACTGTGTTGTGTACTGTGTGTACTATTGTCCTCAGATTGTCTCTTTGTTTGTATTCTTTGCAGAGTTCGCTCCTCTTTTTCTCATCACAACAGCAAACCCAACCAAGCTGAACTGGGACTTTCTTCAGAACATACAAATGTAAAAGTTTTATTGGACCAGACACCTTCACATTTCTTTTTTAATTTCAACATCATGTTCTGGGTCTCTTCAAGGTACCCTTTGCATTTGTGGTGTGCTTAATATGCACATATTTGGTTGCATTTTGGTGGCAGAGAGAACAAGGTTTTTCGGGCATATAATACATTTGAACAGTGTTTCCCAACCTTTTTTCTGCCACAGCACAACTTTTACAATGAAATAATCCCACAGCACACTCATGTTAACCACTAAAAAGTCACACACGTCTATAACTGTTCTTCTTCTTCGTATCATTATGACCTATTCATATTTCTCACTTTCAGTGTGAAATATGAGCTTGTTCTGATGAACACAGAGCTGCTATCCTGGCTGTAAGTGATGAATTAGTACTAGGGGGTTTCACAACTACTGATTTTTACTAGTTGCCAAGTTTTTCTTGTCTTTTATGTAAGAAAGATGCAGAGAGAGGAGTTCTAGGTAATAATGAAAATTGTATTTTGTATATTAAATTAATTAAGATAATTTTAATACTACATAGCTGAATTAAGATATAAATGTAAATACATATTTTCCAAAATTATTTTACTAATACAATAATTATTGTATCTCTGGTGACATTGACAAAAATTATGTTGTCCATGACTAGTTGTCAGCTTCCAACAGCGTCGACTAGTGGTTATTGTAGTCGACGAGTTGACTAGTTGGTGCAACACAAGAGTGTAGCTGATTTCCATACATTTAAAAAAGTGGAATTTGGAAAGCTTTCACGGCACTCACAATGGTTGAAAAACACTGCATTAGAGCTTATATGGATTTTGTTACAATTTATATTTGAACCAAGATTTCTTTGAACCCATATTTGACTATTAGGAAACATATGCCTCAAATCGTCCAAGGCCTGTGGACCCTCCTGCGATTTCTGGCGACCTCCTATGGGGGTCAGGCACCCCAGGTTGGGAATCACTGATATAGAAGAAGCAATTAAACTGTTCTCACTATGCAAAAAATAATTAACAAAGGAAAAATGATTCTATTACACATATTGTCCATTCCATTGACCACCTCTGAGCAGCTGTGGCTCTGGGACCTTCAGATTGTGCGGGTGTATCTTTGGGGCGAAGCGGCAGCACTCCTGCCACTTTAATTACCGTGTCGGTCAGAACGGTCTCTCCCAGCTTGTAACATGGCTGCGCTAAACTTTGCCCTCAAGATCACCAGGGCTTAAAATGACTTCATTACTTCGTCTGTTTGACCATAAAACCAGAGCGACAGGAATTATTTTAAATCGCTCTGCAGACGAGCATTGTGCCTCCCTGGAAAAGTCGCCTTCTACCCCCCATCCCCACCCCCCAAGCGGAGGAATGCCGTTGGTCCCATTAAAAGCTCCACAGCGCCCAATCAACCCTAATTGTAGCCTGAAATTTCCATGGCACCACCCTTGCCACTCGGTGCGTCCCTGGCTGGCGGCCATTTTCTTTTTTGAAGGGCCCCAAATCCCTGCAATTAGAGTCATTTTCAGTTTCTTTTCATAGAACTCTCTCATTCAACAGACTGCCATGGATTTGCTATAACAGGACAAGAATGGGCTTTGGCCGTGATATTTTGGGAGCGCCGGCAAAATGCGTGGGATTGAAGCCGTACAACATGATGTGTTGTTGCATCAGTCTGGACGAAGTTGAAATGTAATTTGCTGTAGGGAGATGATGTGTTCAAATTTTAGTTTAGGTTTCCCAATATCGAGACAGCTCTAAAGATTTCAGGGGACGATTATGAGTCAATCATTATCTACACTAAGTCCTCTTGTGCCTTACAGGTAGCTTCACCATTTGGGATTATCTGTGAGTCAGCAACTTGTTTTCCAAAAGGTGCCACAGAAACTCTGTCGCTCTCAGGGACTCGCACACGTCACAGCATCACCCAGCAGCATGACCGCGATGAGAAGAGACAACGTAAGTAACACATTCGGACATTGACAATTTGCGGCGGCGAAATCTCTTATGACAACTATGGTTAGGAAAGCGATCGTATGACATAGAAAGTTAAAATCGCGTCTAACATTTTCATTCCTCTCCTTCCTTTCTTCCTTTTTCTTTTTTCTCTTTCTTCTTTTGGCTGTCCTCGGCTCTGAGGCAAACCCCTCCCTAATTCCATAGTACTGTCTGAGGCTTCCCTGGGCTTTGGCCGCAGCGTGAGTCACAATAAGCATTTAAAAAGGGCTTTCTCATTAACCAGAACCTGCGGACTCACATGTGTTTTTGAAAGGACTAGGCCGTGAAATGCATCCCGTGTTGTGCTTCTGCGTCTGTGTGCTGCCGGCGCTGCTACTGCCTCTGCCCGGGCCGTGCTGCTCAGCCCCCGCTATGGCTCCGCAGGAAGAGAGGTCTCCTTCCGAAACGCAGGGTGATGTCAAGCTGGCCACAGTAAGTGCTTCCACCGCTGTGTACTTGGGTCTGAGGGCATCTGCTGGAGAAAGAAACAAGTCAATATTTCGAATGATGGTGGGTGGGGGAGAAAATTGCATGGATCTGTGCTCGCATCCTCTACTGAGGTTATGGGGTTTTTTTTAGGTTATAGGTTTGTTTTTATACGTGTCTTTTTGTGTGGGTGGGGGGCGGAGGTGACTTCACGTACAGCCCTCAGAGCTTTGGCAGCGATTACTCCGTATTGCGCTCTGTATTCTGTCTCGCCACCTAATTTTCTCTCGCTCCCGGACAGCCATAATTTACTCTCTCGTTCCTGTTTCCCTCGTTTCCTTGTTTTCTTTGGCATTGAATCGGAATGGAAATAGGAGTTACATAATAATGTTGCATAAAATATGCTGAAAATAGATGCAAATATGAAAGAATGCTGTTCTGTTCACTTTCTTACTATGGGAGTTAAAGCTTAAATCAGAGTCTAGAATCTCAAATTCTGATTTAACCCAGGGATTCAGCTTATCAAGTCTTGCAGAGTTCCTCCCTTTTGGTGTTGGGGCCGACCAAATGGATTTCTGTCTTATTTTCATTTCATTCATAAGAATTTTTTACTCATCCAATCATTTATGGCAAGTAGACAAGTAGTGAGAGCACTTTCGGCATCAGCAAGATTTGGCTTTGGAAATTGACATTATGTTCTCTAGCAATATCACCTAATAAAAGCATGTAAAGTGAGAAAAGCAAGGGCCCAAGGCAGCTCCCTTGTGCAACACCAAAACTTACATAATGTTTCTCTGATACATGATCTCTAAGACAGATTAAAAACTTCCTCCCTGTAATGTACAATCTGAACCAGTTCAGGGCACGTAAGATATTATAAGATCGTAAGATCTTTATTGACATTCATACAGACCAACCCAGTTCTCCAGATGATCTACTGTATGAGAATATTGTGATCAATGGTGACAAATTCTGTGCTCAAGTCCAAATGAACCAGAACTGAAACCTTGTTGACATCACTGCTACAGTAAGTCTTAAATCATTTTCTATTTTGGTGAGAGCAGTTTCTGCGCTGTGGTTGCCTCTGAAACATACGTTGTAAGTTGTAAATTTGATTACAGACTACTTTCTCAAGTATCTTACTTTAATAAAGTAAGGTTTGATATGGGCCTGTAGTTACCTAGGACCCCACAGTCGAAGTGTGGTTTATTCAATAGTGGTTTCACAACAGTAGTTTTAAAAGCATCAGGAAAGCCCCCAGTCTCAAGTCATTTTTGTATTAATGATTGAATTATTAGTGATATTAATGAATGAATCAAAGCAGAGCTTGAGACAATATTGAAAACCATTTTAAAATATATCAAGAGAGCAGGTGGAAGATTTACTCTCTATTACAATCCTACAGAGCTCTGCAACAGAAATCGTACTAAAGGTCCTCATGGATGCTTTCCTTTTATATGGTTGACGACTGAAGTTTCCAGCAGAGGAAGTAATACTCGCCCTGATAGTTGTAATTTTGCTTTTAAAAAACGTAACAAATTCCACAGGATCACGGTTAAGCAGTTGGTCAATGGTGGAAAACAGTATTCTAGGGTTACTGCCATTCTGCAATAATCTTTGCAAAATTGTCTTTTCTTTCAGCACGTACAGTATTGTGATATACAAATAAGGATTCTTTATAAATGCTACGATGGACCTCGAGTCCAGATTTTCTCCATTTCCTTTCAGCTGCTCTACATGACCTCTTGAGCTTCCGGACAGAGTTATTTATCCATGGTGATGATTTACCACTTAGATAGATAGATAGATGATAGATGGATAGATGGATGGATGGATGGATGGATGGATGGATTTATGGTATTGCCTCTCTACTAGGAATACCTCCAGAGGTACTACCATCTGAAGGAAGGACTATTCGGCCGCTGGAAGCGCAGCGGGCCGTCCTTCTCCTCCTCAGTGCAGGACATGCAGATGTTTTTCGGGCTCAACTCGACGGGGGTCCTGGACACGGAGACCCTGGAGGTGATGAGGAGCCCCCGCTGCGGTGTGCCCGACGTGGAGGACTACACCCACAACCGGAGAACGCGATGGAGCAAGAGCGTCATCACCTACAGGTGAACAGGAGGTTCAGCTGTTGATGCTCAAAGTGGGGTCATCTGACCACATGCATATAAATGTATTATTGTTTTAAAGGTTATTTATGTAATCCTTCCAAAATTGTACTTGGTCATTTTGCCTGAATTTCCTTCAGGGATTAAAAAAAGCGATATCTCATTTTTCTCATATCTTATCTTATCTTATCTTAACATTGACTTCAAGTTGTTCTTAATAAAACTATGATGTTATTTTCTGCTTTAATCTGAAGATTAGTTGATGACTTATTTTTTGTGGGTTCTATTTGACCCCAAAAGTCATCTGTTTAATTATCTATTTAGTCATGTATTTAATTTGATCAAATAAATATTTGTAAGAATTTAGGCTTATGTCTGGAGAAAGTACTAAAGTGCTGCATACGTAAAGCCTCAATGTGTTGTATTTGTATCTAAGTATTATAAGCTGTTCTATGTGTGCATGTCTAATTGATTGAGCCTTTTTTGCTTATTTGTTGGTCATTACTGTCTGTATACTGTCAATTACTACACATTTTTCTGCAATACTTGGCTCCTGGCCTATGCTTTAATTGTGAGAAAATATTTCAAAATTTAATGGTAAGTGTCCTAGAGAGGGTCACTCAGGCTGTTCCAGATAGTGAATATCGTGTCTTAGCTTTATATTTATCCAATTTTGCCTGCACTATTTGGCATTTTCTGGTTTCTGTTGCAGCATCGGTCAGTACACCAGGGATTTGCCACGCGGCACCATCGACTCTGTGGTGGAGTCCGCGCTCAGCGTCTGGGCCCGAGCCAGCGGTCTGACCTTTGTCAGGTTGCACACCCGGAATGCCGACATCAAGGTGGAGTTTGTCACTTCTGGTGGGTGCCACTTTGAGCTTAAAATGGAAAATAGATTGCAGGAATTATGAGAGGAAAAAACATTTTGATCAAACATTGGTTTGCATGACACATCACATAATTATAATCATAAATGTTTGAACTTTGTTAGAAAATTACATACAAAACTCCCATTGTAAAAGCACCATGGTTGTCATGGCCTGTAACCAACTTTGGGGTGTCATTTTAACTTTTTATTTTTTTAAGTACAGACGTTTTCCTTGTGATATCCATTTTGTATGATGTGATCCTGCAGAACATGGCGACCTGTATCCCTTTGATGGACCCAGAGGAACGCTGGCTCATGCTTTTGGTCCGGGAGCCGGCATGGGAGGGGACACACACTTTGACGATGATGAGCACTGGACGACTGGAGAAAAGGGTAATGGGGCAGGGGGTCTTTGAGAGTATTTCAGAGAAAGTTATTCGATAATTGATCCATTTGATGCTGATGATTTTTCGTAGGCTTTAACCTCTACCTGGTGGCGGCACATGAGTTTGGCCATTCTCTGGGCTTGAAACACTCCAGAAACCCAGAGTCACTTATGTATCCAACCTACATGCACCCGCGACAAGTCAACTTGCTCTCCAGGGAGGATGTAGCAAATATTAATGCTCTCTATGGTAAATAACTGGCGATGATAATATTTTATTAATATTTACAATTTCATTCTGAAGCATTACAATGCCTTCAACTATCAGGCTCCTCTTTCTATGCATGCAGAGGGAATTCATAATTAATTGATTTGATTATGAATATATGTTTTGTTTTTTTATTTGTATTTATTAATTTAAATATGTATATATTCATTTATTTATAAAACATTATTAATATTTAATATTTATATATTATTATGTATTATTAAATTGTCACATAAATTATA
>OMKR01044411.1:0-17707 GCA_900302355.1 Cyttopsis rosea | reverse complement strand
AGAAAGGAAGACGTCTTTTGCACTGAGAAGGTTATTGTTTTTCCTCTTGATTTATCCCCATTCTCAGCCACTCCTTCACTTTTTCCGTGCTCTCACTTGAAATGTCACTTCTAACAGGACGCTGTGCTTACGTGCCTCCTGCACATTTTCTCTGGTCTTCCATTTACGCCTCACAATGATACTAAAAATGTTACTTTGGAAGTAGTCTGCATTGTTGCCTTGTTTTTTTCCTCAGATGTCAGTGCTTGACGTCATTGATCACTGCATGTTTTGAAAATGTGTTTCTCTAAGTGCATGTTGCCTCCATGTTTTCCAGTTAACTCCTACCCCATTTGCTGCATGCTGTATGTGACACCTTTCCTGGTAAGGCTTCCTTCTCGAAATGTGCCCTGCGTATAAAGAAAAAGAATTAAAAAGATCATGTATATTTAATATATATGTATATTTTTTATTTTATATATAAATTTAGTCCACTTGGAAAACCTTGTAATAAATAATGGAATAATAAACAACAAATATTATGGAAAAATAAATGATACAATTAAACAAAATAAAGCATTTAAATGTTAAAGGGCCCCTAAATTAGCTTATTTTATTAATATTATTGAAAATTGATTGCTTCCCGTCTCCGATACAGTCTAGCAAACCTTTTTTTATTTACTCATGGGTGACATCTGCCGCAGTGGTCGAGTTGAGCACATCCCTGATTTGGCCGTGTTTATAGTCGTGTCAACCTCTAAATCCAGTTTATTAGTCTCCCACACCCATTTGATTGACTGCCTCATCCTCCTCCTCCCCCCTCGAATCCAACAACAATCTGCTTTTTTGATGCACCCGAGTCCTTTTTCTGCCCGTCCTCACTGTCGGCCTCGGGGCCTTCCCGTGTTTTATCGCAGTGACATGTTTTGTTGATCTCACAGCCAGATGATGCTCCCTCTCGTGTAGGTACAAAGGACAAATCCCTAGAGAGATGCGTTATTTGTTGAGAGTAAACCGTGAGGGAGGGAGTAAGAACGAAGACATCTGTCTTGCAGTCTGTGAACTGTTTGGCCAGTGCAGCGCTGTTTAAAGTGAAGCATACGGTTTGTTACTGCACCGAGGCATTTTGGAGACTGGCCAAGTAAAAATTCAGCATAAGCAGTGAGTGAGAAGGACTTCCACTCACTGCTGAAGCATACATTGTTTAATTTAAAGCTTTCAGGCTGGAGTGTAGGCACATGTATCGTCATTTCAGATGCAGTATTTGAACGCTTTAATCTCTGCACATTTTGCAAAGTAGCTTCAGTTTCTCTAAATGTCCAATGCTTCCTCCTCTTCCACACGCCAACACTAACTAATGTAAAGTACGCGTCATGTCATCTGTTCAAATGGAATGTGTAGCGATGACATCTTAACGCTTAGAAAGCAATAACTTCCCTTCTCTCTCGTTTCCAGTTCAGGATTCCTGTAGAAAAGTGCTCCCTCAAGCTGCTGTGAATGAGTTCTCACCCCGTCATCCTCCCCCCTTTACCTCATTCCAACCCCCCAGACCCGTCCCCGCTCAGTGGAAGAACAAGCAGCCACTACTATCAGTGGAAGTTCCAACTCCAAACATATTTAACTCGACTGAATGATGCTTGTTGTTGTTCTGTTCTGTACAAGCAATTATTCGGCCGCTTTTTTTTTTAATTCAAGAAAAAAAGTTGCCCTTGCTCCATGTCTTTAGATTTCTGTTGAGTTGTTCTTTGCATGATTAGAGTGTTCCTTTGACAATTAACATGCATGACGCTGTGATAAGAAGCGTGTGAAGGCTATGGTGAAACATGAAGTCCCTCATATGTACAATGGGGTAGTTTTACACTTTAATTCAACATTTGTGGACCAAAGAAATATTAGCTGTAGCAATCATAACCTGTGGTTTATTCATGATAATATTCTAGATGGCAATGGAAAAACGATATTGAAGGGGGAGGGCGGCACTATCTGAAGCTGTATTTTATTGGCTGGAAATTTCATAATTTACTTACACTCCAGTTTCTATTTGATAACCCTGCATCACTTATATAATGCTATAGTATAGATTGAAATGTAGATTTTTATAGCAGTGTTTCATTCTAGCCTCGTGCATGAGTAGTTGGTAGTTTAATGTCTCATCTCCTACCATACCTCATTCATTGTCATGTTGATATGCGCATACTTGTATTAGCCCTCACATTGGCTCCTAAATGTGATTTTTATTCCTTTCATATTGTCTTTGAATTGTAACTTTTCTATTTACTAAGAAGGCACATTTAAATTGTTTATATTTGTTATAATCCTGTTGGAAAATAAATTGTATCAGTGTTACTAACGGCAGCAATCCCAAAACAAAATAAATTCTTTTTTGCACCAAATACAGCAATTTTGGCCGCGATCATTTTATATAACCAATATTAACACATATTTTGCTATTTATAATCTGAGATTATTTTGCCAATTGTTGGGAGTTTTCATGGGAAGACACATTTGGAACAGTATTTTCTGTATATGGCAGGAAACTAATGATACTAAAAAGCTCCTTTTCAATTTCCTCCTCTTTGACATCTGCTATTACTAAGAGCCTTTTTGTCATGTTCAGAATTAGAAAATGTGTTTTTATATTATAATATTTGTCGCTGCCGGACACGGTGCATGCCAAATTCGTCCTTGTTGGCCAACACGTGGTCTCGCGTTGTACAGATTGTGGTACCGTCAAACTTATTCCACGCCATTTGTCATTCCTTTGGGGCAATTGGAAGTTCCAGAGTGACTATGTACATCAGCGGGTGTGGCGCTCCTTCCCAAATTAATCCTCCGCTCACTGGTCCATGTGTATTCACTTTCCTTTGCAGTAATCCGTGGCTCTGCACTGAGTAGGTCTCCAGCCCTCAAGCTTTAGGGGTGTCCCAATACCCCGAATGAGACCGGACCCCCGGACCCCGTCCTACATCCTGCTCTGCATTATATGTGTTAACGAATGACTATTCAATGTTTTCTCTATTCCTTCCACAGCCGCTCTAACCTCCGGCTTATCCTGCAGCTAATGCTTACTCTGCTCACGCTTGTTTGTTCTTGGTTGTTTTTCTTCCTGAGGTTGTTTGATGACCAACAAATTTTCCTTACGTGTCAGAAAAGTAACACTTGAGTATACTCTTTCATTCCATGTGGTGTTTGGATTTGAAATTTACTGAGCCCTGTTTGAGTGTTTCCCCAGACAATGTAGATGAAGAAAATAGTTATCAGCAAATACAAGATCACGTCATGATCACTTTTGAAAAATACTCTTTAGACGGAATAAGCATATATCGTCTGTTTTTTTTTTTAAATTTATTTAGTGAAGAGGACTCAAACTGTACTATTATCCCTTGCCCTCTAAATTCTTAAATCTTTCGCTTGAGCACCTCCTAACCTGCCTGTTTTTTTTCTTTCCCTCTCTCTAGCTTCTTTTAACCTGTCTTGGCCAGCTGAAGAGAGGGGTTGCAGATTCTGCCAGAACTAAAGCACCCTGTTCCCTCCTCTCTTCTTTCACACTGCATCAACCTTTTTAACCCTGCATCTTATCTGCTCTGTTGAATATGGCCTTTTGTGGACTTGCATGGTATTTATGTTTTAGTTAAGTCAAACCCAGGCTGAGGACCACGGAGCCCTTCAAAGTTGACACTCCGGTTCTTAAAGAATATGAAGAGACTACCTTTTGGAAAAATGTGGTAAAAAAGAAACGGGAAACTGCTGGGTGTTTGCCCAGTTACATGACGTTATACCATGTACTAGTTCAAGCGACATTGCAATATACTTCTTTACGTATCGTCACCTTTTAGTAGTAAAGATGCTTTGTAATACAAAGTGCACTCCACCACCATGTTCCTCTGAAGTCAAGTGTGTGTTCAAAACTCCGGATTACAGCGACAACTTGATTTAACCATGTACACCGCACTGAGTGCTGTCTGGGTTTATGCTTTTGAGCCAGATCTTTAGTTTGAAAAGGCAAATTCATACTTCCATTCATAGAAAATTCTGAAATCATTAGACCAAACACTACAAAATTGGTGAAACATAAATTGTTATCAAAACCATGCAAACCAAAGCAATAATTTAGTTTGGCACAGAGTGAGAAATGCTTCCTTGAACGATTGGATTTCATGCTCTCGATACCATGGAGGTCACATCAAATGCCCTTTACACATTGTGCTTTAACAGCCGCCAGCCTATTCTGTATTTTGCATGCATACTTTTTATTTCAGTGTTCATGACCTTTTACCGTCTTTGTTTTATTCCTAAATAAATTTCAGCCTATTTTGTGTTCATTGCTTTTTAACAAATGGTGCATAATATTGTAAATTTGTGGTCTTATAGTTTTAGAACCCATTTTGCCAAATGTTACTATAAGATGGAGTCGAACCGAACCCCCGAGAAAGAAATACTGAGATACTTGTGCATTTATATAATTTATAAGGATATATTTTGTGTATTGAAGTGGAGACCTGTTGTTTATGGAATATGATTTTTGGACGTGACCTTCACTGTAAAGTAAAAAGATTTTGTGTCAGGAATTGTCATACTTTTTTGAGCATCTGCCATGACCTCTTGTAGTCAAATATGCCTCCACACCACATTACTCGACCTAACTGTAGTTTGATTCTGTTGTTGTACATTTGCAATAAAAAAAAGTGATCCCAAGTCTTCTATTTATGTCATCTAATCCGATGGTTTTTTTTTTCCAAGCATGATGAAGACAAATGGCATTGCTGTCATACATGGGCTCGGTATTCCGAGGGCGTAAAATGCAGCAGTTAAAAGAAAATAAGATGGATACGCTTAAATGTGGAACAATTTGACACTTGAGCGATGCATATATGTCTGCATTGTAATTAACAAAGTGCATGTATCGGTTCAATTTAATACTTTTTAAGAGAAACTAACTAAATTGAAGACTGATTTTTGGACATGGTGTCTGATTGAATAAGGTATTGCAGGTAAGTATTAACTAAGTACTATATGTATGTATATGGTACTGGGCAGAGTCATTGAGTAGCAACAGGGACGGTTATTCAACTCAGTGATTCTATGAACACTAAAACTGAGTTAATGTTACTTAATTTAACTATATATTTTTTAATGAGGTTAATTTTACCCCCAAATTTTTTTTCTTTTTTTGGGGGGGTAAATCTTAATGAGAAAACATTTCAGTTGATATATTTAGTTCTCTATTATTATTATTATTATTTGCATTTAATAAGCAAGTACAATTCACTAAGGAACTCTGTAAACATTTGTTTGGCTTTACCTGATATAATGTGTGAATATGCAGGCCTAAGTGCAATTTGTTGCCCTCACTTTTTGGGGTAAATCTTACACATTGTCTTTGTCGGTGTGATTCGAAGTGATTAGGAGCTGGACTTTCAAGACTTTTTAAGGGCCTGTGTGACTCCATAGGTCGGCTATTAATATACTATAATATAATATACCGTCACGCCTGAGCTTGAGGAAAAGCCCCCGATTTCTGCTAAATGATGGAATGTCCCATCACGGTAAATAGGACATTGCAGAGAAAAGCGATTGACCACTTTAGAGTAGTGGCTTGTTTGACCTCAACACGTGGTTTATATAATATTAGAACATAAGACCCAACACTCGTGCTGCGTTCCATTGACACTCGGAAATCCGTCGATCCCAGTTGGTAGTCGCCACCGTTTTAAAATTCAAAACCGATGCAAAAGGCTACTTTCGTCACCGTTGAACCGCGCGCGCCACCGCGTTACTGTGACGTCGGCTCTGTTATCTCGGAAAGCTCGGGCCCGAGCGATCCGGTCCAGGAAATCCCGACATGGAATTCCGACTCAAACGGCCGTTCCTTTGCGCTTTTCCGAGCAGACTGGCGGATTTCCCCGACTTCCAATTTCCAAGGGAACGCGGCGCGAGTCAGCGGCCGGCGTCAAGCGGGCCGCGCAGTGCATTATGGGCCGGTGCGGTCACCGACAGCCGCCATGATTTCACCGTAGCGAGACAGAAAATGGACGCCGCGGGAGAGTTGGCGGAATAGAGGCTCTGCTTCGCGGCGCGGCCGTTTGCTTCCGCAGCCAATCTGCACGACGCGCTGTCGAGTTGAACGGGTTTGTCGATTCAACCCGCGGACAAACGGACGCGCGTGGAACAGTAACTAGCGAGGTGGTCGAGTGCGCCGCCGAAGGGAACTGGTGCTAAGCTAAAGGCTGCTAAGTCGCCTAGCCTAGCCTAGCCCAACAAGCGTTCAGATCACACTCACGGGGAGTGGGCGCTAGAGGCTAGCTAACTACTAATGATAACGTTCACAGGGAGTTACCATCAGAGGCTAGCTGGCTAATAATAAACATTGACGCGGAGTTAGCATCAGAGGCTAACTAGCTGCTAATAATAATAATAATAACAACAACAACAATCCACTGGCGACAGTAACGACGGCGGAGGCAGCGACGGGGGATTCGCCGGAGCACGGGCTGCACCCTGAGGTACGACGCTAATCCACGTGTTCGCCTTCGGTAGAAAAGTCCAATAAACCTCCATCTTGGCGAACGCGTCTCCGCCTCGGCAGCAGACGGAGCAGCTTGGCCTCTTACTGCGTCACTCTCGCTGCAGGCCCGGTCCGGTGTGCGCCACGAAGCACCGTTAACGTGATAATCGGCAAATATGGCTGAATGTGTGATGTCACGTATGCCGCTGGCGTAGGATGGTGTTCATCACATTCTCCTGCTTATGACGGATCATTGGTCGTTATTGATGTTTAGGTCTATTGTGCATTGGCAATATTTTATATTTTTTTATTACTTAATTATTGTTGCTTGTTGTTTTGATGTAAGCTGCTGTAACGCTGCAGATTCCCTCCAGGGATGAAAGCATCTCTCCCTCTATATATTAGTATCTATCTAGTTAGAGGTCATGTTGGTAGCGTTGCTGCTTCACCTATTTTCACCTAGCTCTGATGTCCTATTTAGAACACCCCATCACAGAGGCTGTAACACATTCTTTAATAACAGGTATGGCCCCATTCTGACTTGGAATGTCCTGGTGATGGCAGAAGGGATTGACATAGGCGAAATGCCCTCCTTTGACCCGATTCCAATTTCTGAAGCAAAAAAGAGACCCACACCGTCTGATGGCAGTAAGTATTTATTTTATACCTGTGTGGTACTCTCATTTAAATTTCTTAATGGTTGTGTTGGCCTGTGCTGATTTGGCCGCTGGACATCACAGTTGGATATAAATTATCGATTGTTCATAGAGCACATTTTGCATGTCCCCTATATACTTTAAACACTGTTAAGCGTTATGCTAATTGTCTGTACAACAATACAAGAGAAATTCCTTGTATTTGAAAATGTTCTTGGCCAAATAAACTATTCTGATGACATTGTTTAGACTTCTAAATATTTTCATTGTGTTTTTTTTCTTCCAGGAGAAGAACCCATGAGGAAAATGCCAGTGTCGAAGTTTGGTTCCAGACCGCGATTTGAGCCTGTACACTTTGTCAGTGGTGGCTGCAGTGGAGGGCCTGGCACTGATGAGAAGGAAAATGACAAGGACCGTAGAAGAAGTGAGTCACATGGTGCGAGACAATGGGACTCTGAACAGTCTTCCTACGGCAGCAGTCGAGCCCAAGCCTCCGCCTCCACAAGACCGGCTTTTGACAGAGTGCCATCGTATGGATCTGAATCTTGGGGTTCTCACAGGGATAGAGATAGGAATAGGGAAAGAGATAGAGACACATCCTCTGGTAGCACAAGTGGCTTAGGTTATGGAGGCCGTGGGTATGCGTCAAACTATATGGCCAAAACGCAGCAGGACTACACAGCCAGATATGAAGCCCACGGTTCTTGGAATTCAGATTCCTACTCTCAATCCAACAGACACAATAGATATGGGGGAGGAAACCGACCAGGTGGCTGGGATTCCGGGCGTCAAGGCTTGGGCTATGGTCATCTGGACCAAGCGTCCTCCAGCAGGCCATTTAGCAGAGTTTACAACAGCCCGGGCAGGAACAGTCCCAGCACTCAATCTGGCACAGTATCACAACCTGTCTCTATATCTCAGTCAGCCCTGGATGAGAAGCAACGGTTGGTCACTAGTGTGGCATCGGCATTAGCCATCTCTTTCAGAGACCCCATGTTCATGACTGGAACGGACTCCCCCAATTACAATTTCATGTTGAGCCGCAGCATCCAGGCCTGCAAGACCAACCCTGAGTATATTTATGTTAACTTGAAAGATATTCCTCAAGCTGACCTACCGAAGAACAGGAAGGTACCAAGCGATGGCTATGCTTGTGAGTTGAGATGCCAGTGTGTATACCTTGCTACGGGATACTCTGGCAGTAAAAACGGGGCCAGAGACCGTGCCTCTGAGCAGGCGGTTAAACTCTTCTTAAAGCCAGTCGAAGTTCGCGTTGTGCAGCGCAGATTTAGACACTCCATCGTCAGTGACATTGTCGTATGCCAGATGCACAGCCCTACCCCAGCCTTTTTGCCAGCACTTCGTAACCCAGAGGATAAGGTGGCACCCAGCTCAAAGGGCCAATATGAACCTGACAAACGTAAACACTGGACAGAGTTTGTGGTTGTGGATAATGCTCATGATGCCATCTGCATACTCAACAACTCTGCTGCCTTCAATCGCATGAAGATTGATTATAAGTTTGACTTTGTCCCCAACAACAGTGCTTGGCTCTGTAGTGTCTTCCTGCAGGATGAACTAGTAGCACAGGCTATGGGCACTAAGAAGAGTTCGAAGCATGCCGCAGCAGAAGAGGCTGTGAGGAAACTGCGAATGAACCAGGCGGAGCGGCAAACGCAGCAGCTGCAGCAGCAACAGTCGAAGTATTCCAGAGGAAATCATCAGTCAGATTCCTCTGGTGGACGCTTTGGACAACCGGAAGGCAGGAAGAAGCACCTCAGTGAGTTGGTTATTCTTGAAAACTCTGATAATGCCATCTGTATCATAAACGACACTGCTCAGTTTAATAAAGTAGCTGCAGACTACAAGTTTACAGTTTTACCTGACCACCGTTGGCGGTGTGAGGTTTATCTGGAAGGACAATATGTAGCAGCGGGTATTGGACCAAAGAAAATTGTGAAACACATTGCAGCAGAGGAGGCCTTGGCTACTTTGAGACAGACTCAGGCTGTAGTGAAGTCCAACCTCAGGAAGGAGGGCCACGCGGACGCAATATCACGTTACCAGATACTGGCTCGCTCTGGTGAGGAGGCTACAAAGCAGGAGATCAAGGAGGACAATATTGGAAACCAGCTTCTCCGTAAAATGGGCTGGAAGGGTGGCGGATTAGGTCGAGATGGGGACGGCATTTCAGAACCAATTAAAGTTAAGGAGCAGTTCTCCAGAGAAGGGCTGGGTATGGATATGGACAAACCAGGGAATCAACTAAGCAAACGTGATATTGAGGACATTATCCGTAACTATGCCAGTTCTGAACGTCAAGATGATCTGCGCTTCTCCACTGACCTAAACAACGACGAACGCAAGCAGATCCATCACATATCTCAGAAATATGGCCTACGAAGCAAATCATATGGACAGGGCAAGCGGCGCTTCCTTGTTGTCAGCCGCAAAGTCCAGAAAGACCAGTTGATTGGTCAGTTGCTACAGGAAGGGCAGGTGGGACGATACGAGCTGGTCAAGCCTCAGGCTTCTCACTGATGTGCATGTAGAGTTCTAAAACCAAACTCTTTGGCATGGACCTTGAAACAAAAGTAGAACTTAATGTTCATACTTTTGAGTGACTCGTGCAACTTAACTAGTAATGGTATCTTTTAGGAAACTACTCAAATGTTTCTGCCTTCCTTTGCCATGACATTATAGTTTAAGAGCCTCAGCAGGGGCTTTTGAATAAACAACTATTTTGTCTATTGTTTTCTCCTGCCATTCCACAAGTAATTACTTTGCTGTCTTGATCATGGAGTTCTTTCTTGATTAAACCTTATTAAGAGTTCGGGCAACAGTGTCTTGTTCCATTTGGTTTTTCAGCAACATCAGAAACGTAGCAGAATATTGACATTGAAATTGTTTTTTGTAAGAAAATTTGACATCAGGGGCAAGATTACAAGAAATAAATGGTAAATGGAGTGTATATAGCGCTTTTTCTAGTCATACGACTCAAAGCGCTTTACAGTACATGCCTCACATTCACACACACATTCATACTGTACATCGATTGCAGCGGCAGCCGTGCAAGGCGCATAACTACTTATCGAGAGCAGTTAGTTGCAGTGTCTTGCTCAAGGACACTTGGATGTGGTGTCAGGAGGAGTTGGGGATCAAACCAGGAACCCTCTGATTACTGGACGACCCGCTCTACCGCCTGAGCCACCGCCACCCAAAGTACAAGCAGTTTTGGTAAACTGTACCTGCTTAGTGTTGATACATGTCCATTTCCTAATTACCTCTTGCAATGTTTTCTGCTCATTTTGGAGCCAGGTCATTCTATAAATCAAAGCTGCCACCATCTGTGAAAATACTATCTTCACATAGAACGTGAAAGCTGTGATCTATGTTAAATGTCAGGTGTATTGGTTTATGTGGATATAGTTAACATGTCTGCTTGTTTTACATCTGTAGTTGAATAAAATGTAACCGAAAACAATCAACTTGATTGAGAGGTATATTTACTTTGATATAATGAAAAGGCCAGAGCCAGATATCACAACTGATGTATATTTTATTTACAAAAAAGAAAATACAGTTTGTTACATGGGTTACCAGTGCAAAGTTATACTGTGAAGACAGCGCCTTAGAAAATTGGACAGTAAGTTGAATCAGGTTATTGTGACGGCTGATATGTAAAGTTTTGATAAAAACTAACAATCACAACTCATATGTTGTCAGCATGTGAAATGATGTACCTTAATTGAAGTCATTTGCCCAAAAAGGGCACAAGAGTGCACATAACATTTTCTCTCAAACACATGAACCAGTCCTGATGTAAAAAGAAACAAAAAAAAAAACCATTTCATTTCTAACACGAGTTAAAGGCATGGCTTGTACACACAGACCAGAGACGGTAACTCAGACTCTGGCCTGATGTACCCCAAAGGCATAGATTGAGAGATGACTTGTCAGAGGCGTGGATGTCGGTGCTGGCTACATATTTACCACACTGTAGAACTCTTCCTTTTATAATAATAATTCTATATATAATAATAAATCTTCCTTTTACTCACCATATAACTCACATGGCATTCGAAAGGCTAAAGAGAAGCTAGAAACGGTGAACGCATAATCACTCCAGGAAGAAGAGCCATGAAAAGATACTTTTCATGGCATCTGTCAACCCACACAGCACACCACACTGTAAGCGAAAGCACAATGTTAGTCTCCAACACGTTGTCCAACTCAACAAGTCGGTGGCAGAGAAAATAAAAACACTTGACTCAACAGAGCGGTACAAAGGTGGCAGCTGAAACAGATTAGCTTAACCTTTTGTTAAAAAGTGCAGGGAGAAGGTGGGGCGTGTCGCAAGTAACCCAGATATAACAACGCACATTGACTTCAACGTATGCTATTGTCCAACAACAGCATCCTGGGGGAGGAATGCCACAACACAACAGCATACAAATTTAGCAACAGCTATGGGACAGACAAATATACTGAGAATTAGAAGATGTGTCGTTTTATTTGTGTGAGATACGTTTCTTTCCGTCTGTGGTTTCCTTTCATTTCGGGGCCGGACATTGTTCCTATTTTGTGCACAGTCACAGGGGTCAACAGTCACGCCAACTCTGTTCGACAATAGCAGAAACCCTCTTCTCGTACTCCCGCTTGTTCTCCTGGTACAGCTGGGCAGCTTGGCTGTTGGCCGGGCTGTTTGGATTTGGCTCGTCCAGTAAAGACTGAATATTTGATAATAAAGAAAAGGCAGTTCAGAGGCTTTTCACACACCATTTCACAACCATGCAGTAAATGTAAGAAATATAAAGACACTGTTCACAAGTAGTGCGTCTATAAAAAGCATACTTTTAAGCCTACTAAATCCATTTCCCCTCAAGCAGCAGTGTTTGTATTTTTATGAACCAGAGACGAGTGAAATGCAAACACATTATTATGTTCAGCAAACCCTGTGGATATTGGGTGGTTGTTTTATTGGGGGGAAGAATCTGCAACATGCACACTTTTTCAAATCCCATTAGGATACGAGTGTTGACAATGTGCAGAAATACATTGCTTAGAATACCTGTATTGAAGTTAAGATTGAAGATACATCATAAGTTGGACTCCAACGATTCTGAAGAATGTCTAAACATATGCTGCCATCCGCATAGACTGCAAGAGAGAGTGCAGGAAAAGAAAAACAAGCTTTTCAAGTACTGTTGAAAAGTAAGCATTTGGATTTAGTGTATAAATACACCAAAACTATAGCCTGGCATCACCAGACCAATTCGCCAGTTAGTTATTAGTCTGGAATCTCTCCATTTTCGATTTCAAAGGGGCGTTAACAACGGAGACCAAAATGTCTCTGGACGCAATTGGATAGACCGACAACCAATAAGAGCAACGAAACGTGTCACGTAGTGCTGCATACCCGCTGGTTAGCGGGTTAGCGCTAGAAACCCGCCTCAATTGGATAGACCTACAACCAATCAGAGCAAACTTGTGACGTAGCGCTGAGCGAGTGAGTTGGCAAATTAAACTTTTACAAAATCATGTCGGAAGTACGGCAAACACATCTTTCTTTAGATAATTAGATAAACGGTTGTGATCGGCCCAACCATAAAAATGGTCGGGTGGAAATATGTTTGAATGGGAGGGGGGCCTGCCAATCTGCCAGAGCAAATGAAACATGAGCTTGCAGATTTGTCTGGTTCCCAGGCTACTTACCATTAGGATGAAACATTTTGGAGACAAAACGCACTGTTGGAGGTTTATTTGGATACTCCTCTGTGAATTCAATAGTGAGTTTGAATGTTCCTAGGGGTGAGAAATGATAACACAGCCCAATTAAGAACACAGACAGACAGAAAACTGCCTTGAAACAGTACACCAAGCTGTAGGATAATGTGCAAATCTCCAAACTACATTGGATTCCATTTCAATATTAAAATGTGTTTAAAGAAATATTTTACATATAAAAGCTTTGTCACAGCTCTGATGTTAAGAGTGAACTCAAACTATTGTCGTTTTTCAATACCCACAAGAAATTAACCTGCCTAAATATTACACTTTTCACACAAAAATTGTCTCAAAAAAAAAAAAAAAACATTTCAAAAGTATGCATATGGGAAAACCTTGAAAAATAACTTAACATGACACGGTCAAGTTTTGGGGTTTTTCTTCCTCACATCGGGTTCAACCATACAACAAACCGATCAAACGGATTGATTTCTCTTAGAAATAAACCTTAAAATAAAGGTTTTAAGGCACCATTTAAAAATACGCCTTGGCAAACAGTAAAATCTAAACTCCAAATTCCAAACTCATTTGGGTAAATGAAGACAGAGAAACAATGCAAGGAGTTGACCAGAACCGTCAATCAGACGATTGTCATTGTGAAGTTTAAAATGCACATTATAATCTGCCATGTTGGCACAGGCTGAATGGAAAATGAAGGGCTGGGCTGACTGACACGTCTGTGAGATAACTTACCATCTTCAAAAGGCGTTCCCTCCGGTCTGAAGGGAAGACAAAACATTCAAGTAATTATGTCAACCTTTCAAATCCAAATTTTCAAACTCACAAAACGAGTATCAAAATATCTAAACGTGCCTACTTGGGAGTTAAACCCGTCATTTCGAAATCCTCTGAACTCACCCAAATATGACGGCGTTCCACACCATGATGTTGTTTTCTGACGGGGCCCCGCTGACCCCGGCTGGGGGGTCTTCTTGCAGCCTGCCAGAGCACAATCGATGCAGAGCACATAAAAGCGGGGCCACAGACCCATTACTTACTGGCTTACGAGGTGTGATTGCAATCAAGATACCGCCTATTTAGATCCCAATAAACTATGGGATGTTTCAGTAACGGGTCTCTATATGGAAATTAACCCTTTAGTATCACTTGCCATTCTACCTCTTTGGGTATGCTGCACACATTCTCAATACTGCTTAATACAGATCCTAGTTATGCATGTCAATATTTTTCTTAAATGTTGCTTTACTTTTTTATTTTTTTAGTTACTTGGCTGCTTTATGGTTCACAAATTGGTTAAAAATAAAATAAATAAATAAATAAATATATATACACATAAAATTCATCTCAATAATGACCCTACTTTCACTTTTACACTAGTGTGGAAATCTGTTTGAATGGGAGGGGGACCAGACGTATCTGCCAGAGCAAGTGAAACACAAGCTCACGGATTCGTCCGGTTTCCCAGGCTACTTTTACACGACACTATTCTTGGGACTACACGGTGACTGGATATGAACATGATCAATAAGCACGTGTTGGATGAAGGTTTTTAATCAACGGAAACTGTCTGATTGCAATGACTGTACATTAATCCCAAAGAGTGACGTTTAAAAGACGATCAAGAGACACCGACAGCAGTGTCGGTGCAATTCTGCTCTTTCGGTGTGAATGTGGACACCTGTCAAACACACCGTCCAAAGTGACCACTCAATTGATTGTCTATGATTCTATTTGCTTCCCGTCTTGCCAAAAAGTGATCGCAGCATGTACCTCGTCACTGAAAGGTTGTTTCTGCCTCAAAACGACTAGATTTCATTCACGATGATTATATCTGACAGGTCGCAGCCCTTTTTACCTGTTCGTACCCTTCAAAAAGGGCCAATGCAACCCATAAAATGCAGTTTTGCACTTGCCAAAAAGTGATCGCAGCATCTACCTTGTCGCTGAAAGGTAGTTTCTACCTCGAAACGACTTGGTTTTGTTGATGGGGGTTATATTTCACAGATCACAGCCCGCATGGTCCTTTTTACCCGTTGAGATACCTTTAAAAAAGGGCCAATGCAACCCCATAAAACGCAGTTTCGCACTTTGCCAAAAAGTGATCGCAGCTCCTGAAAGGCTGTTTGTGCCTCAAAACGACCTGGTTCCATTCATCGGGGGTTGTATTTGACAAGATCACAGCCCAGCCGGCGGAAGTGCACATTCACCTTTCGGCGGACGATCACTTTTTGGCACGACACCCCCCACGAACCGTAGGGCAGACAACCCCACACTAGCTGTCATTTCTAAAAGATCGCGATTCTTGTTGTGCGCGGTCCAGAGCGGGCAGCGCGGCTAGCGGTAGCCACGCTAACAGAGGCCGACGGTGCACGTAAAACCCCGTTGGCCCCGGTTAGCGCGGCTAGTTAGCGCGGCTAGTTTCGGCCCCCTTCGCTTGTTTTCCTCTCCGCTCACCGTTTGAAATCTCTCATTAAACGTCGTCTTGCCGGAGTCGACATTGTGCTCGCGCCAGAACCCCGCCGCCAGCCACAAACACACGTGTCGCGAATAACCAAGTTGAATTGTTTTTACACTGAATCTGCCCAGCGTCCAGTTTGTCACACATTTGGCTCAGGGCTGCCCCTGCTCCGGTGCCACCACTGTGGGCGAAGCGGTGGGGGGGACGAACAATCGATTAACTCTAAATTGTTGAGCATTTGTACCCGGATACGGGCGATTGTTGCGTCTAACGTACACCCAAGACTTTAAATAAGCGCGATTAACGGCCCCAAACACGATGGCGATGCCGTGGGTGAGAAATGAACATGTATCTTTTAGCGTATGACCCCCGTCTTCCCGCGTGTGTAATTCCAGTGGACATTACGTCATTTGTTTAGCAACCGGGCTCGGTACCACGTGACCTGTCCGCCGTCGTTGGGGCGACGTTCAATGTTTAATAACTTATTAGTTAGTGCTTTTAAAGGGTTACCTGGCGCTTTAAGGGGTCAACTAGCGCTGTCAAGGGGTTAACGAGGACTTTAAGGGGTTAACTAGCACTTCAAATGGGCTAACTAGCGCTTTAAACGGTTAACTAGGACTTTCAAGGGTTAACTAGCGCTTTAAAGGGTTAACTAGCGCGTTAAATGGTTAACTAGCGATTTAAAGGGTTAACTAGCGCTTTGAAGGGTTAACTAGGACTTTAACTAACTATTCCAGATAGATAGATAGATAGATACTTTATTCACCTGGTGGGAAATTATTATAGTAGCACAGATAAAAACAACATGCAAAAATAGTCATGTAAAAAAATGTTTTTAAAATATAAATAAAAAAGAGAAATTTGAAACAATAGGTGATAACTAATGAATAAATACTTCCATTGTTTGTTTCTAGTAAACACTGAAATAGTTACTTGCCGTTTTCTTTTTTTCCAATTGTTCTTAGTAAATAATACATATGTGTATTAACACATGTACCCGCTGCTTTTAAACAGTGACGGTTAGGTTTCGTGGGAAAATGGATTCCCCGCTTTGTTGACCCCACTCGGTCTCTGTGTAGACCACGCAACGAAACAAACACCGACTTCACGTAACAAAATAAACAACATAAATTGAAGATGTCTGGGATCATTTGGAAGATCATTTTATAAATAATAGACTTTCACAGACATTCGAACGCTACAATTAATCCATCCGTTGGCCACTAGGTGGCGGTTTACTGTACAGCGCGGCACCCTAGACATAAAGAGATCAACGATAAGTTATACTGACGTGTGAAGACGCAATAAATATGATACATATTCCTAAAAAAATTTAAATGAACGATGCTATACACTGCTACGGTATCTGCTGGAACACATATATTATGTAAGGACGCTAAAGCTGAGCGTGCTCCCATATGGTCTAGCGGTTAGGATTCCTGGTTTTCACCCAGGCGGCCCGGGTTCGACTCCCGGTATGGGAACAGCTAACTTTTTTTCTTCAAAATTCGTACATAATTAAACAATATTAAACAATAAAATATAGTTTATTTTTAATCCGTGGATTTTTCTCTCACGTAAGTGCTGCTCGTTTTACATGACAATTAGTAGACGGCGTGAGTATAAGGAAACCCAGATACCATCGCTAAAAGTTATTACTAATCGGGCTCCTAGTCGTCACGTTATGGAGGCCTGGTTTGTGAAGTAGACTTAATCAAAATTTAATCAAAATTAAATTTAATTAATTTAAAATACACGGGTCTTTATTCCCTGCTCCTTCCTACTGGTCCCAGCAGCTCCCAGCCAATCACGTCGCAGGAAAATGTGACCGCTAGGAATTCCCCCCGCACACGGAAAGTCCAGGGTTTGGTTGGACAGGGGGCTGTATGACGATGCTGGTCCACGGCTCGAACCCGCACCGAAGGACCAGGATTATTATTATTATTAGTAATATTTTCTGACAGTTTTGTCAAACCGCGTTTCAAGGGGGCGGCTGTGTGTGTGTTTTGTTTGTTTTGAACTAAATGAACATGAAAACACGGGCGTCAACTTAGCAGGGTAAGTCCGCACTGAGATGTTTGTACACACACAATGCGTGTTTTCCAAGCTTATTATAGGAAAATGTCAATTTTGGACGTTGACATTTGGAGTACGTGCGATTGTGTTCGCGACCGATTAAAACATTTTTTTTTTTTTAAGGCTGTTGAATTAGGACCACCACCAGATGAGTGAATACATTACAGCATGTACAAGTCGTGTTTACCGGTCTGAGACAAGTATTTGGTGACTCAGGCGGGTTAAATTAATATAATGTGTATATGATCCCCAGGTTATATTAATATGTTACAGTAAATTACCCAC